>PVIJ01003924.1:57735-126485 GCA_004024925.1 Scalopus aquaticus | reverse complement strand
TCTGGCGTCCCGGCTGGACCCCCGGGTTGTCAGCGCGGTGTCCCCAGCGGGGCCTCTTAGCAGCGACCAGAGGCCGCAGGTGCCGCCCCTCGCCTCGCCCACGTGGGCAGCGAAGTCGGGCCTCGCTCCTCGGTAGACGCCCCGCAGAAGTCTCCTCAGCCCTCTCCCAACGCCCCCGCCCCACTGTCCTTCCTCTCCCCTCGGGCTGCACCGCCCCGCCGTGGCCATCAGGTGGCGCTGCGCGCACGCCCTCGGCCTTGCCGCTTCTTCCTACACCCTGTCCCTTCGCGCCCAGATGTTTCTTTCAGTGCCAGGCCCTGTGGCCGTGAGTGGCGTCCGGGACAACACTGTCGGGAGATGGGCAGACGAGACCATGAGGGTCGCGAGGTGCGGGACCTGCAGGGCGCGGGGCGAGCAGCGAGCACGTGGAACTCCCCACCGGGGCCATCGCGGTGGTGGGCACCCGCCATCTTGGCGAGCCCGAGACCCCGCGAGCTCCGAGCCGCCAGCTCAGCGCGGTCTGGGCCGCCCTCGAGACTTCCTACGCAGAGACGTATCCCCGTGTTCTCGAGGCTCAGATAGCCTCCACCTTCGCCAGCCCGTGACTCCAGGTGTCCCATCTCTGTATAATCTTTTAAAATGCATAAAATAAAACGTGATATAATTGATCTTACTGAAATTGCCAAGTAATGCCAATACTGTGCAAATACAATTACCCGGATATAGTGGCATTGTAACCTGGCTGAGTCCGAAGTCCGCTGGAGGTTGTTACCTCTGGAGGGGGTTTTCTGATGGAATGAATAGCCCCGGGGAAAATGCTAAGTTTGCAGTTTGGGGTGGAGAGTCTGATGAGAAATAAAAGGGACTGAAGGAGAAGGGGAGGCAGTCGTCATGGTGTAGGGATAGAAGAATCAGCAGCAGAACATGTAGCCGCCAAGATTGAGAGTTTGGAAATCTGACACCAGAAGTTTTTGAGCCGCCGGGGTATAGAGTTTCGGATTGAGCGTTTTGGAATCTTTTTTTTTTTTAAAGATTTATTTTATTTATACATACAGCTGGGGTACAGGCCAGAGGCGTGGGGTGGCGAGAGGGTTCACCAGAGACAGAGTGGGGAGCAGAACAGGCAGATCAGAAGTACACTGCTGAGGGGAGCAGCGGGCGAGGCAGGAGAGGTCTGCCGCACCATGTGGGACTCTCCCCGGCCGGGCGTCGAACTCGCATCACTGCTGCCGACAGCTCCACAGCCCAGTGCTCAACCGCTGCGCCACCAGGGAGGCCCGCGTTTTGGAATCTTTAGTGACTTTGGGACCAGCGACTTTGGAGGCTTTGCCAGTAGCCGAGCAACAGAAACTGCTCCCAGTTTGGTTTTTACTGCAGCCGAAGGAAGAAGGCAGAGGCCCTAAGTGGGCGCCTTCCTAAAATGCGCGAGTGCAGTCTGTTGGGCCGTCTGGCCGCTGTAGTTGCTGTTTGCCGTGGTATTGGCCTGGTGCTGCGCTGGGGCACCATGGCAGTTCCGGGAGCATCTCCAGTTGTGTTCTGTGTCGTCCTCGTGAGTTGGAACCTGGCCTACACTCTGATTGTTGCGCGTCTGCAGAAGAAGGAAGATGCCATTTTGGAAACGTGGCCTATTGTTCGGAAGAGGAGCTCCACGTCAGCGGTGGTGGGAAGTCGCCACTTTTGTTACTTTCTTGGGACTTAAAGGACTGGACATTGCTTTAAGTAAGGTAAACGGCCATATGTTGACTTCAGTAATTCTTTGCTTTTCCCTGTTTGTTAAATGATTCCCCATGTTGTTGTTACCTAAACCTGAGTAGTCTGGCAAATGTGCGCGGGCGCAGAACCAAGATAGTGACCGGTAAGCAACTGGGGCACTTCCTTGGCCTAAGTTTAAAAGATCCCATTTTCCTGGTATCAGTATGGTATGCACTGTATATGGTTTTTCGGCCTTACACACAGATGTGGCATTGGATCTGAAAACCACCAGAATTGTCAGGAAGTGATTAGCATATATATTTTGAGAAGTCTGCTACAACAGTTATTTGACTTGCAACCAATGAAATCACTGGTGGTTGCAAGGTCGTGTTGATACCGGGCAAAAGGGGTTTCAAAATTACCAAAAGCAGTGCCCGAATTGCTTACGGTTGCTATCTTGGTTCTGCACCCGCGCACACATTTGTAAGACTACTCAGGTTTAGGTAACAACAACATGGGGTATTATTTAACAAACAGGGAAAAGCAAAGAATTACTGAAGTCAACATATGGCCGTTTACCTTACTTAAAGCAATGTCCAGTCCTTTAAGTCCCAAGAAAGTAACAAAGGTGGCGACTTCCCGCCACTGCTGAGGTGGAGCTCCTCTTCCGAACAATAGGCCACGTTTCCAAAATGGCTTCTTCCTCCTTCTGCAGACGCGCAACAATCACACTGTAGGCCAGGTTCCAACTCACGAGGACGACACAGAACACAACTGGAGATGCTCCCGGAACTGCCATGGTGCCCCAGCGCAGCACCAGGCCAATACCACGGCAAACAGCAACTACAGCGGCCAGACGGCCCAACAGACTGCACTCGCGCATTTTAGGAAGGGGCCCACTTAGGGCCTCTGCCTTCTTCCTTCGGCTGCAGTAAAAACAAAACTGGGAGCTGTTTCCGCGCTCGGCTACTGGCAAAGCCTCCAAAGTCGCTGGTCCCAAAGTCACTAAAGATTCCAAAAACGCTCAATCTGAAACTCTATATTCCGGCGGCTCAAAAACATCTGGCTTCTGATTTCCAAGCTCTCAATCTTGGCGGCTACATGTTCTGCTGCTGATTCCTCTATCCCTACACCATGACGACTGCCTCCCCTTCTCCTTCAGTCCCTTTTATTTCTCATCAGACTCTCCATCCCAAACTGCAAACTTAGCATTTTCCCTGGGGCTATTCATTCCACCAGAAAACCCCCTCCAGGGGGCACCACCTTTACTGGGCTTTGGACTCAGCCCTGTTACAGTGTGTCATATTCCATTCAAAGAAAATGTTGACTCTCTGTCAGAGGTTACTCAACACAAGGATGCGATTATGTTCCCATGGAAGCTCTCAGACCTCCTGTGAGCTAGGTGTGTAGCCCCTAGGGATCCATGGGCTCCCACTCTTTGTGTTTGTTGCCTCTGATTCACCCACCCTTTCCTTGCTATTCTCAGGGCTTCTTCAGAACCCAGCCTGTGAGCTGATAACTCCTAAAGTGCACTGGGTATTTGCTAAGCAACAAGGACAGACCCAGAGCCTGAGATACTTACTGAAGGCCTGTGATCCCTCAGACAGGCTGTTGGACCCACAAATATGCAGATGGATAAGATGCAGCCTTCCTAATAAACCCCCAGCTGGGCACACGTAATGTCTCCAAAATGAATTAAGCCAGAGGTAAATGCTTTGGGAATAGAAGAGCAATCCTGTGTACCGGTAGTCCAGGAAGGTGTCCTGTAAGAGTCAACACGAGAGCTGAGATGGGGCTGGGCATCTTCTGAGGGGCTTCAGAAAAAGTACAGCAGTCAGGAACCCAGGCTCTGATGTCAGGCGGCCCAGGTTCAGAACCCGGCTCCATCACTTCCTGGTTATGGGCAAGCCTGCCTGATCTCTTCACGCTTCAGCTTCCTCATTTGTAAAATGGACGTGACCCTAGCACTTAATATTGTTTAAGAGTAAATGTGTTTAAGTGCTCCTCCCTGGTGGTGTAGGGCTTAGGTCTCAGCACTCTCGTGCTATCATGGTTGACTGAGGCTAGGGAGTTCCCACATGGCGCAGCAGACCTCTCCTGCCTCACCCGCTGCTCCCCTCAGCAGTGTACTTCAGTAGATCTGCCTGTTCTGCTCCCTGCTCTATCTCTGGTGAATCCTCTCACCCCCCACACCTCTGTCCTACACCCCATCTCTATGCATAAATAAGCAAATCTTAAATTTGTTAAGTGCTGCTAGCTATGATGATGGAGCTCATAATCACTGAAGAGGGGGACAGACAGAAGGATAAGGCCTTTCTCAGTGGGAAGGACAGCTGGAGCTGCACAGGGGCTGGATTTTTTCTCTGTGAAAGTGTTACAGGGCAGGGAGAGGGACATCCCCGAAACCCCAGACCTGCCCTGTACTAAATGGGTTCTGCCATCCGCCGCATCATTACAAAACATATAGGACCTTTTGTGGAAACAGACTTTAATACAATTAGAAAGGACAGAGAAGAAAAAGAATATATTCTAAGTCAAGCACCCAATGTTAACCAACTCCTCGTAGGTACAAGTCCACCCAAACGGGATTGGCCCAAAGCAAGTCTCGAAAGCCTGCCACAAGTCTAGAACAGCTTTTGGCAGGGACCCACACACAAGGGTCAGAAACAGCCAGACAATTCTGGGAGGAACCAAAATACCTTTCGGCAGGGACCCATAAAAAAGGGTCAGATACAGTCAGACAATTCTGAGAGGAACAGAACAAAATCAAAACCAAAATCAACACAGCCATCGTTAACCTCCCCACGGGTCTCTCACCCATATCTATTTCAATCAGTCCAGGCCAGTGCAGCTTCTTTACAAGTCTCTCTGCTCCTTGGGCCTCTGCTGGCTTTCCATCCTTCTTCCATCTCCTGTTTTCTGTCTGTGTGTCTCCTCTGTGTGTGTCCTCTCTCTGTGTGTCTCAAGCTTCTCATATCCTGCTCAGCTCCACCCTACATTGGGTGGGACGGGGAACCTGGGACACACCCTTTCTCCTGGGGACCACCCTGTTACAAAAGGAGCAGGGACTGGAGGGTCACTAGCTCAGTGACTTAAGGTGGAACACGGGAAGTGTGCTTTTGTTGTATTTTGCACTGGGAAACACATCAAACTGTTGCTTCCACCCACATTACTTCATAAGGAATGGCTAGCATGAGTAGTTTTAAAAAGTGATGAGTTCATTTAGAGCGAATACTCATGCAATAACACACAGTGTAGGTGGTAATGGGGGTATGGCAAAATGTGAGAGTAGTGGCTTGCCTGGCTTGGGCCACTCCATTAGGAGGTAGAAGCCATCGTCTCTCTGTGGAATTTTAGCCCTTCCTGGGTCCTACAATCCTTGCTGAACAGGACACAGAGGCAGACAGCAAAATGCTCAGTCTTTTGGGAAAAGCTCATAAATAGTGTTCACACCCTTTCATTTCTGGGTACATTCAGGGCAGTTCTTCAAACTGTGGGTCATCAGCCAGAAGTGGGTTGTGAAATCAGTTGATAGGTCATGTTCATCATTTAAAAAAAAGGAAACAGAATAAAAAATATCAGAACTCATTGCTGGTAGTTAGAATAATTATTATTATGTGAAGCGTGTGCAATGAACTGCCAGTGAAAATGCATTTCCTCCTATGGATTACAGGTAAGTGTCCACTCAGGCAGAAATAGACCTGACTTCTAGTCTACCTTCTGCCCGCACTGCTGTCTATTGGAGTGGTGGCAGAGATTTATCTTTCGGGGGTGATTACAGAGATGTTAATGTGCTTGTTATGCTCTGGATTCAATTAGCCAGAATATTCCTTGAGCCTCTTTCTATGCCCAGTGCCCTCCTCTCTCAGGGACCAAGCAGTCTAGGAGAGAGGGCTGCAATCTGGCCAGTGGCTAGCCGCCTGGGGCTTTACACAGTCACCTTCCATGTCATCCAAAACATCCAGATATTCAGCTCACACCCAGGCCTTCTCCTTCCAAACATTCCAGCACATTTCCAGTTACAGCTTTGCCTTATCTCTCCTGGTTTCCTCATTTTGTGGCCACTCTTCCCACTGTGATAAAGTGACATGGGGCGGAGCACCGAGCTCAGCCTGACGTAGCCTCGATGTTTTCCACCTGCTTGTCTTGGAACTCACTGTGGAAAGGAAGGGGAGTGAGGGGTTGTCTGCATATCTCAGAGGGTTGGGTCCCTGGATCTGGTGCAATGATTTCCTTCCATTGACTCTCCCTAGAGGTGACTCTCCCCTGGGGCAGCTCGAGGGCACAATCCCAGATGTACTGTGTAGGTAATTGTATTAGTGGTACCTTAGACAAAGGCTAGAGTGTAAATTTTAGGTTGAGCTATGTGCAATTGCCTTTTGCATAAGTCAAAGAAGGTCAACTACTGGCTATGCCATTTTGCTCAGCTAGTAGTTAATTTGAGATGGGGACACAGGTAGCAGGGTGGGGATGTGGGGCAGGGGGGCCAAGGTGCCAGGGAAGTGTGTGTCATCAGGCCCTTCACCCCAGTGGGTAGCTGGAGTTTCATCCCAATGGAGAAGCTGGGAAGACAGTAGAGAACACACTCCTCAGAGTTATTCCAACCGAGGGGCAAGGGAGGCGGGGTATGGATGCACCTGTTCACCTCCATCCAGGGTTAGGGGCCCTGCGGGAGGTGGGGCGTTATTTCCCTGGAAATCTGTGCTGCCTGGTAGAGTAGGGGTGAAACAGGCTTTGCTGGCTAGCATGAGCCCTCAGACAAAGCTACCTGGGTATGGCATGTTGGGTCAGTCAGCGTCCGCGGGTAGGTGATGATGGAGTGGAGGAGGGTCACCACAGTGTACTAGCGTCACTGCAGAAGCTGTGGCTGTGAATTCTGAAAAAAGATGTAATATGGCCAAAAATGCAAATACGCAAGAAAATACAATCCTATTGTTTCTGGAACAACTCATTTCCTATTTTGAGCGTCCAATTCACCAGTATTGGAAAATAAATCTGTCCCTGGGAGTGTCACTCCTTTCCCAGAATAATGTCAGTTCTAGGCAAACCTTGTGCCACCTGGCTATTACAGCATGAGGGCCTCCACCAGACTGCCACTGACCTGCCTCCCTGTGGGCAAGCCCCATGCTGCCCGCTGTGTGGCCACTGCTCCTCCAGGCCTGGCTGTTGATTTGAGCACTCTGGTTGCTTGCAGGCCAGGCTGGGTGGGGAGGGGCCTCCCTGGGCCCCTTCCCACTGCCCCTGGATCCCACAAGCCCAGGACTCTGTTCAGGGGGTGGAGCACAGGGACTCCTAATGCCCAGATCGACCTGCCTCCTCGGGCTTCTCATCGCCCTAGTCTGGGGCATGTTTTTTTCGTTGGATACAGGCTGGAAAGAGAAACTTACTTTCCTCAAACTCTGGTACCAAAAGGATGAGGAAAAAGCAGAAGACCTTCCCTAAGATCTGCCTATTGACCGAAGGAAATGTCAATCCAGGAAATGTCAGTTGGCTTTTCAGAAATGCCTCACCCCGCTGTGACCAAAGCACCATGACCACTGCCCCTTCTGCAGATGTTCCAATGACTGCTGACCTTTGTGCTCCTTTCAGCTTGTGTAATAGAGGGAAAGCTGCCACTCCACAAAAGGCGGGGGTTCCTAACTTGGGAGCTCATGGGCCATTCAGAGAACCTTGAATTAGGCTAGGAAGAAGAGTCTACATTTTAATTTTCATTAACCACTAATTATATGAACATCTTCAAATATAAATGCAGGTAGCAAGACATAGAAGTATTAGCAGGATCTTGTCGCAGGTTTCCTGAAATGCCCGTCAGCCTCATCACTGCCATAGTCACTGTCATCACTGTCAACTAAAACTAAACTTTTAGTTGTAGATCCATCAATACATCTTTTTATTCTAACTGTAGTAGTCATGAGATGCCTATATTATTATCTCCTAGATACATTTTAAAATATTTTAATAACTGTTTCAGCTGAGCTTTTATTTTAAAATAAAATTAGGTAATGAGTTAATAGTAGATGCATTGCTTTTCCATTGTACATGCATTTGTGGGAAAGAGTAGAGATCCTATACCTTTCACTCAGTCTCCCAATGGTAGCATCTTGCAAAACTACAGCACAGGGCCTCCATGGTGGTGCAAGGGGTTAAGTCTCAGTGCTATGAAGCTATCAGCAGTCACTGTAGCACAAGTTTGATCCCCAACCAGGGAGCTAACCCACATGGCACAGCAGACCTTTTCTGCCTCGCCTGCTGCTCCCCTCAGCAGTGTATTTCAGTGGATACACCTATTCTGCTCTCCACTCTATCTCTGGTGAATCCTCTCACACACACTCCTGCTCTGGCCTACACCCAGCTCTTGTGTGCATAAATAAATACATCTTTAAAAAAGCCCAAAACTACAGCAAACACCACAACCCAGAAGCTGCTATCATTCACGATTTATCCACCAGTGTTAATGCACTCATTTGTGGATCTGTGTTTGTGTATATTTACATCCATGCAGTTTTATCACATGTAGATTAGTGTGACCACCAGAACAATTCCAGTCCCATGGGGGCCCTAAGCCTTTTCTTCATAACCAGACACTTCCCTCCCTCTTCCTTTCCCAAACCCCGACACCCAGGACTTTGTTCTCCATTTGTACGACTTTGTCATTTCAAGAATATTATGTAATGGAATCTATACCCTCTTGAGGTTTGCATGTTTTTAAAATTATGTAAGTGTATTTCTGATCTGCCTGGTCTGCTCCCCGCTCTGTCTCTGGTGAACCCTCTCGCCGCCCCACACCTCTGGTCTGTACCCCAGCTTGTATGTATAAATAAATAAATCTTTAAAAAAAATAAAATTATGTAAGGTTTTGAGTTTGGTTTGTTTTCAGGTCTGCACAATTCCCTTGAGATCCATCCAAATTGCTGTGCAGTTAATAGTTTCATCCTTTTTGTCCTTGAGTGGGGGGCCATGGCAGGCAGCCCCCAGTGTGTTTAATCATTTACCCACTGAAGGACATCTGGGTTGTTTCCTGTTCTGAGTTGTGCTTGGTTTTTGACATATTTCATTTTAACATATTGTATTTTAACATATTTTATTTTATTGGCTTTTAATATTATTCTGAGGAGTCCAAGTTTTAGCCAGACTTCCCAAGGGGCATGCATTGGCACAAAAGTGTAATTCCCATGGGGAGGGATGTCTCTCTCCACACGATTCCCTTTTATAGGAGTATGTTGGAACAGGGACCTGGAGGAGGCAATTCAGAGGCCCTGCCAGGTCCTCTGTGGTGTCGGGTGAGACCTGGGGTAGGTGGTGTTTGCCATCTTGGGATATCCCTGAGCTGATCTGCTCTGTAATGAGGGGAACACATCTGTGCAAAAGGGGATCAGAGGATTAGAAGGGGCCTAGAAAGAAAGTGAGGTACTCAGCGACTTGACACCTTACCCTACCCTAAACCCAAACTGCCCTGCTTCCAAATGGACTGTGAATGAGACTTTGAGGAGGCAGAAGGCCAGTGCCGAGCACTGGAGGGATCTGCGGGGCCACTGTGGGAGGTGGACTGAGAGTGAGCTGCAGAGTTCAAGGAAACAAGGGCTTGGAGCTAAAAGTGGCCGGAGCTCCTGGGGAGGTCAGCAAAGACTCGAGGCAAACCCATTTCATTCTGTATCAAAGGGCAGCGTGATCTCAGTCGATATCGAGCTATACCTGATCTCACCTGTGGAGAATTATTTTCGTTGGAAGATTCAGGGCTCAGGTTGTGACCAACACACAGACTCCCACCCCAAGAACAGCCCCTAACTGGGGAGTCCCCAGTGGAATTTGAGCTGGCTCCTGCTAGTTATGCCCAGTCCTGCCTGGACTGTGACCTTGAGTTTGTGGCCGAGTGCCAAGGACACCAGTACAGAGGAACCCACTTCGGAGAAGACACTAGAGCAGCTCAGGGTGCATTGGAGTCTGCAGGAGGAGACCCAGGTCATGGAAGGCCAACCAGTCACCACTGTCCAGCCACTAATGGATGAAGGGCCTTGGGCAGACGGACGGCAGGTGCCTCTTGTGAGCTGAACAGCCCACCCAGGAAATATCAAGCCTAAATGTGAGCATTCCTCCACTTCTCCTTCATGGGAAAAGGGCAGAGAAGAGATTGAAACAACCCTGTGAGGATGCCATCAGCCAAGTCCGGACTGTGGCGAGCTTTACCTACAGGACAAATGACCAATTTCTTTAATAAATAAGTGGCAAGAGAAAGCAAACATGATGGAGATTCAAAAAGACTTAAAACAGCTCTGAACCACTCACATCGTGTGGCCCTTATATTGGGGTCCTGATGTGAAGAAACCGTAAAGGGAAATTTTATGTGAGGGGCCTGTGTATTTGATGATAGAAGGAATTAGTGTTAATTCTTAGATGTGTCCATGGTTAAAATCTTTATCTTTTAAAGGCACATGCTCAAATATCTCCAGGTTACATATGATGCACAGTGCTTGTTGCAGAATAATGCAGGATGGGTGAGTGGCGGGGAGCGTGGGCGTAAAAGGTCACCTCTAGCTGGAAATTGTTGAAACTGCATGATGCACATGTCGGGGTTCATTATCCTCTTTGAGCACTTTGTGGGTATATGCTTGAAAATTGCCATAATAAAACCACAAAACTTATCTGGTGAGCAGGGAAAATCCCCTGGATTCTGCAGGGAGGTGGGGTCAGTCACCTGGGTGGGGTGAGGGAGGGGTGGGGGAGTCAGGTGTCTGGGCAAGGATAGGCACTTGGGGAGGGCCTCCAGAATGGACAGGTGGGCTCCAAGGTGAAGGAGTGCCTGGGCCTCTGGTTCTCAGCTGTTGATTAGCAGGCAGCTTTTACAGTCTCCAGAGGCCTTGAAAGTGTTCAAAGGAAAATAATTCCAGAGGAATGGAGTTGGCTACCGAAGCTGGCCAGCTTGGCCTGTCCTTGCCGCCCACTCACTTCCAGGCTCAATGTGACCACCAGTTTCCAAGCCTCCTCACTCACAGGCCAGGGTGTGCCCAGATGCTGCTTTTTGTGGTCCCTGAGAGGCATCCCAGTTTCCAGTCAATTGTTCCCAAAAGTGCAGACAGCAGCTTTCATGGGCAAAGCCCCAGACCTATGTGCGGACAGCAGTGAGTCCAGGCCTCCACATCACACTGAAGTCAGGGAGACTGAGCCCCAGAGAAGACCCAGGTAGTGGAGTTAGTGAGCAAGAAGCGCAGCGGAGAGTGGGGAGCGTGTCTGCATAGCGGCGCACACTGACCCAGTACACGTTTGTTGAGTGTCCAGCACATGTCAGCTCTGGCTGGGGAATGTGGCGGGGAGGCAGGCTGAGGGGAGCAAGGAAGACTTTCCATCCTGGAATATTCACTGTTGAATAGGGCTGACTGGGGAGAAAGAAAGACACACACCTGTTGGGAGAGCACTGGGCTAGGAGTCACATGCAAGGGCTCCCTGTCGGCTGTTTCCAGGAAGGTGACTTTCCCTTTCTGAGTCTTGGCCACCTGTCTACAAAATGGGTGTGACCACCTCTGCCTGCCCTAACCCAGAGAGAAGACATCTGGAGCACTGCTTCAGCTGTGCGTGAGTGAAGATATTTTGGTAAATGAATAAATATTTTGATTGCAAACCAATCTATTTAAACCAAGACAAGAGGCTGGTAAGTGATGAAAAGCTTACGCATCCTGCCCCTCAGCTGAGAGCAGACTCCTCCCAATGCCTTGTGCTCCAGGCCCCAGGGAGATTTATCAAAGGAGCCATGACATACGACTGGAAGGGCCAGAGGGGCCAGTTGGTGGGAGCAGCACAGAAAGAGGAAATGGAAGCGATGAGATGAGCAACATTTCCTTCCTGCTGTGCCATCAGTGGAGCATTAGAGAAAAGTTGTCTGAGATTCTGTCACAGCATCAAATCAAAGTGAGTAGACGTGGGTCATAACAGAACTTCTAAGTTGAGGGCAAGTCTGTGGCTAGGAATTCTAGCTTTGAAGACCCTAGAGGTGGACCAGACTGGCCCTCTCATAGGCTTGGCTCGAAATGGGGTGCACTTTATCCAAGGAAGACAGAGAATTGGTGAACAAGAGCTTGAGAGTGAGCTAGACAGGATCAGGCTGGGCCAGACTAAGGTTCCTCCATCAACGCCCCACCCTGTTGAGGGCTGGCTGGGCTATGTGGCCAAACAACGGGCTGGCCAGCAGCTTGGCACCGTGTGGGAGTTGTCAGGCGCTGTGTGTAGGTGGACGGTTCCTCTGAGGACTGGGTGGTCTGGTAGGGAAACAGATTTGCCCTGGACTATAATTCCCCTGCAGACTTAGAAAGCTCTGAGCAGGGTGTCAGGGAAGCCTGGGGAGGCAGGTGTGTGTGGGGACTTGGGGAGTTTTCTGGATTCCTGAAACTAGGCCATGGAGAACAGAAAGAATCAGACCTGTAGGCAAAAAGCTCCCAAATTCACCCTTGGTACTTGAGTGGAGAGACAGCAGGGGTTTTGAAACTGTGATCAGCTTTTCACTGAAATAGTAAATGGGCTTGATATGTTAGAGATGCAGGTATGTTGGGAAAGGGTGAGCTCTTAGTTGAGAGGGGCCCTCTATCCCAGACAGGCCTGTGCCTCCATGAGGCCTAGCTCGGTGCCCCCTCCAGACCAGACCATCCGTCACATCTTAAAAAGACCAAAGCAGGGGCATTCGCAGCCTTCTCCCTCCAGTCTACTTTAACACAGAGAAGTTCCCCATCTCCTTGATCAGCTCTCCTGCAGCCATGCATGGCTGTTGCTGCTTCGGCTGTCCTTGGGGCTGGAAGGAAAACAGCTGTTAACTATCTGCTGGGCGGAGAGCACTTCCTCTGCGTGACAGACTTTGGGTTAGCGCTGCTCAGCTGCCTGCCACTGGGGTTTCTCGGGCCCAGAAAGTCTCAGGGCATGAGGTTGGCTGGAGCTACTACGTGGTCACTTCGGATGGGGTGGAGCAGGACGACTAACAGGACCAGACGACCTGGGCCTACCTGACTGGAGTCGGTCTTTCCGGGCGCTGCGACTGACTTCCGCTGCCTGGGACCTGCCATTCCAGGAAAAGGCCCAGGCCCTGCTGGGAAGGCAGCCCAGGGAGTTCCAAAGAAATCTGCCTCTCTGCAAAGGCGCTGCACTTCCCAACAACCTGTGCTGCAGGCCAGACAGGTGTTTGATGTGTTGCGCCTGGAAAATCAGCTCAACAGGAAGCAGATGGGTTGAGAGAGCTCAAAGGAGGATGAAATAGTTTGAATAGTAAACTAAGTAATGATAATAATGGAATAAAATGAATAACCAGGAGTCCATTCTGATGGAAACAAATTAAAAGAATGAATTCTTTTTTAAAAAGAAGTTGGTTTTATTTTATGTTATTTCTTTTCATAAATTTATTTATTTTCTTACATAGTTGCTAATTTTTGGACAGTATTCGGTTTCTCCCCTCCGGTGTAGTCCCCATGGTTCCCCCAGCACCATGCACCCCTGATCCATCACAGGGTCCCTTGTGCTCTTCCCTCTCTGTTTCAACCCCTCTCCCACCCCGACCCAAGCTGGATGCCTCAGACCTATTGTCAGCTTGCAAGTTTTGTTTTTTTCCTGACCATTCGAAAAACTAAATCTTTTTTTACAGTAAATTTTCAATTAATCAATCTAGAAAGGATGATGATAATAGAAAACCACATTTGGCAAGCACCACAGTAATAACTGTCATTGGAAAGCAGCATCAGTGGATGCTAAAATGAGTGGGCAGAGTAGGATAAGAAACAGGTTACTTGCTTGGTCTCAAAGGACTGTACAAGACCCTTATTCATTATAAGGGAATAAATAATAATTTCACAGTGGAAACACCTGGCAGACACCTTCCCACGTGACCAAGTTCACACTGAGGAAGCCCGGAGAAGGACACCCCATCACTGCTGTGGTGTCCCACCCCAAAGGCATAATCACCTCAATGTAATCATGAAGAAGCATCAAGCTGAAATGCAGGGACGTTCTGCGGGGCTCTTTAAACCCATCAAGCTCAGGAAAGACAAAGCCTGTCTGGGCGACTCTCCCAGGATGGAGAGACTGAGTCGCCACAAGGACCAAATGCACTGTGGGATCCTGCTGTCGATCCCGGACCAGAGAGAGGACATTCATGGGACACTTGGTGCCTCTGAATGAGACTGTCACTTAGTTAACAGTATCTTGTTGATGTCTGCTTTCTGGCTTAAAGATTTATTTTTTATTTATTTATGCATACAAGAGCTGCAGTGTAGGCCAGAGATTCAGGGGGAGAGGGGAGAGGATTCACGAGAGACAGAGTGGGGAGCAGAACAGGCAGGTCTACTGAAATATACTGTTGAAGGGAGCAGCGGGCGAGACAGGAGACGTCTGCTGTAGCATGTGGGAAGCTCCCTGGGCAGGGATCGAACTCGTGCTGCAGTTGCTGCCAGTAGCTTCATAGTGCTGAAACTTAACCCCTTGTGCCAACAGGGAGGCCCCACTTCCTGGCTTAGGCCACTGTTTGTGGTTCTGTGAGTGCTGGGTGACTGACATGCAGGAGTCCTGGGCACAGCTCTTGCAAATTTAAAATTTATTTAAAAAAAATTAAAAACTGATAGGGGTGAGGAAAGAACCTAGGATGGAACTAGGCTCCACGGCCTTGGCAGATTGGTGACTGACACTTGGTCTAGAGAGACTTAGAGGTTCGCCCAGGGCATGCCCCCTTCTCCCTGCTGGCACAGGCTGGCCTCCACTCTGGGCAGCCTGTGGACCTCAGGGAAAGCCAAAGGTCTATGTCTGTGTCCACCTTTCTGGGGACATTTTGTTCTCATCATCCCTGTCCGAAGAAGCACGACTCCACCCCCAATACAGATCCCCAACCAAGGATGAGGAGGTGAAGCCACCCTCTCTAGGCAAGCCCAGCTCTTGCAGCCCCAGTGCCAGTCTGTGACCACCTGGCATCATTGCCCTGCTGCTGCTCCGTTTGGGAAGGGGTCACAGGTCTCACAAAGCATCTGCCACGTGTCAGGATGAGTGGGGTTGGAGGTGCCAGTGGCCGAGGCATTGTCTCTGGACTACAGATGCCGTCCTGAAGAGGGGTATATTCCTACTCCCAAGCACATATGCACTTCATCCATCCATCCATCCATTCTGTTTCTGCTCTTACCTAGCCCTGGGCTCGGGCTGGCGTGTCAGATGTGATTCTTGCTCTGGGAGCTTGTGGGGAGCAGTCAAGTAATCAAGCAGTTTGCTATACAGACATACGTGCTTGGATGGGGTGACAGGAGGGGAAGAGGTGGGGCAACAAGGAAGATGGTTTGGAAAAATCTAGGAGATGAGGCTATTGCTGACACAGTGCGTGTGTAACAGACATAACACTGCTTGGAAGAAGTGAAGGTGAGAGAAGCGAGTTGGGGGAGAAGAGGATGGGTTTCTGCTAGCTTTCTGTTCAGGACCAATGACGCTAGAGGTTGGATGGCCACCAAGATAGGGGCCAGAGAAAGCAAAGACAGGGACCTGGATTGGGCCTGTTTTTGCCCAGGATCCAGCTGCAGGGGACTCCTTCCAAAGAAGTGTGGCTGGGGAGACATGTTTTGAAAGTAATGAGACTGGCTTTGGGGGATGCTCATTTGTGGGGAAGCTGTCATTACAGTTTGACTCATTTGTCAACAAGCTGAGGTGGGGCTGGGGTGGCGCAGAGTGGTGGGCTTTGTTCCAACCTTAGAGCAGGATGTGTGGAGGCTGCTGTCCAGAGCAGGGCAGAGCTCATAAGTAAAAGCACACTCCCTCTGCTCTTTCCTGAGGAAGAAGGACCAGGCACTGCTGCTCTCCTCCTGGGCGCAGGGTGGACATCCCCAGGTCAGGAGGTCTGGCTCCGGTAAGTTCTGACCACACATGGGCCAGGGTGGGCCCTGCCCAGGGGCCACAGGGAGAGACAGGGGCTGGCGAGTGGCAACAGTTGTGGGAGCTGGAGATGCTAAGAGCTTCCTCTCTAGGGGAAATACTGGAGCCCCTGGTTGCTTTCCATTGTCACTCTGGCTCTGAGAATCTGCTTTGTGGGTTCTGCAAATCCCTGAGAGCTGAGAGCAGAGCTGGCTGGTTGCCTCAGGCATTTCCTTGGTGTCCCTAGATGTACTGTGATGGAGACAGGTGAGATGGTCTTCAAGGACCACCTTCCTGGGGCTGAGGCTCCCCTCCTCCATGCTCGCCTTTTGCAGACATCCACACGTTCTCTGTGTGACTCTCTCTTGTTATTACTCCCACCCTCCAACGAGTCCAGCTCTTTCTGTCCCAGACAGTCCAGGGACACCCTCTTATGCATCTGAGTCTGGCATCATTTTAGGGCTTGGGAAAGAATTTATAGTTACATGCTGGGCACTAATTTAGCTATTATAAAAACTCCACAAAGGAGACAGTTTATAGGTGAAAAACTAAGGCTCAGAGAAGTTAAGTCATTTGCCCAGAGCTTCCCAGCCTTAAGTGGGCCATTTTGTATTTTGTCTGTTTTTCCATGTTATCTTGCTGGTTCTTCCCACCCACCCTGAGGCACTGGGGGTGGTGGGGATGTTGCCTTTTGAACCCAGCACAATGCTGAAATATAAATGCTGGGCACTCTAGTGGTGAACTTTCAGGGACTAATGAGAGAGGCAAAAAGGAAAAAGCAAGAAGGATTTGGGGGAAATGTGAAAATCACAGTTCTCCTGTGGCAGCAGCAATTTAAAGCATTGGATCCTAAAATTGCTTAGTTTTTATTTACTGAAATAAGCCTGGGGAGGAGGGATTGCTCTTGAGAGCAATGCTCTCAACAACCTAAGAGACAAGCTCTTGCCTGCTCTTATCAACATCGCAAACACCCTGCTTCCTGATAAGAGTCAGGAAACAAGGAATAATGTGCTGTCCTGGGGGATCGGGTGGGTCTCAAGTATCCCAGGGAGGAGGAGGCTCCCAGGGAACCCCTGCCCTGCTGGGGGCTGGTCAAGGTCACATTCTTCCAGCAGTGGGTGGGGGGGGGGGGAGGAAAGGGGGAGGTTATCACAGCAGGCAGGGAGGCTGACATGAAAAAAAAGACACACCAGAACATTCCTAAGGGCAATCCTGGGGGCAGGGGAGGGAGTCTCCTATATTTTTCCTGAAATGCTACATTTTGCATTGAGCATGTATTACTTTTGGAATCAGGAAAAAGTAAAGAGTTAAAAAAAGTAAGGAGAGACTACAATGATCTGGGACGCAGTAGTGAAGGTCCCAGGGTCAGCTCTGCCTCCTCTGGTGTGGCCCTGGGCTCTCTGGGAAATCAGGGAGGTGACACGGCTCACCTTTTCACAAGGGACCCAGGGGGACTTAAAAGTTTGGGATATAAAGGTGCCTCAGAAGAACAGGGCCCCATGTAAATGTCAGGACTGGTCACTATTGTTTTCATTGTGTTTTATACAGCACAATGGATCCCAAGTTGTGGCCTCCCTGGGGTACCAGGCAGAGAGCAGCTGTGCTGTGAGTCTGCAGAGGTGCAGGAACCCTGCCTCGGAGCCAGCTGCAGGGACTGACTTCCTTGCTGCCTGGGGCACATTTTCTCTTTTCTGAGCCTCAATCCCTCATTTGTAAAGTGGGAGTAACAACAGTGCTTGTCTCTTAGGTTGTTGAGAGCAGTGAATACAGTTGAAAGTGTGGTGGAGGGGAGACACAGTTGACTTGTTATTATCTTTGAGAGGCAATGTAACTGAGTGTTTAAGAGCGGGACTTGGGGCTTGAAATCCTGATTCCACTGCTCACTTGCTGTGTGACTTTTGGCCAGTTCCCTAACCTCTCTGTGCCTCAGTGTCCTCAGTCGTGAAATGGAGTGAATACCATTTTGTAATTTCTCTAAATATGAGGATTAAATAAATAAGTGAATATGTATAAAGCCCCTTACCCCAGCACACCACTGGGGCGCCCAGGTGTTAGCTGATTGCTCCAGATTTAACCCTCACAAAATCCTTTGCTGTATTATGTATTTTGTGAGTAAGTACACAGGCTCATGGAAGTCCAGGGCTTCAGAATGGAAGACTGACTGTCTGGGGACTGGAAGAGGCTGAGGTTTAAGCCCAGGGCATCCTGAACTGAGTGGTGAAGTGGAGGGGGGGTGCCTCTGCCCTGCTCGATCACTTGATCACTGGTGAGTTCTCTTCCTGAGTGTCATTTCAGGGCACTGGACAGATTTCTTTCTTCCTGTCTTTCTGGGGCGACCCTCAGTTCCCTTTCCTGTTTCCCTTTCAAGCACCATCAGCCCGTCCCTGCCCCCATACACACACACACACACACACACACACACCCCTAGTCTTCCATTCAGGTGACCTGATCATTCTCTCTCTCTAGTTCCCATCCTTCACCCCTTTCTTTTAATGACCTAGTTTAGACACTGGGCCTGTGTTCAAATCCCAGTTTTGCTATTTGTTAATTATGTGGCCTTGGGTGAGTTCCTTAGCCTCTCTGTGACTTAATTTCCTTATATGTGAAAGAGGTAACAATAGTAATGTCTTCAAAGTGTTATTTGCAAGGATGAAATGAATTCATGTATATAAAGTTCTGAGAACAGAACCTGGACCATGGAAAGTGCTGTGCAAGTTGTGCAAGTTATTAGTTTTAATAGTAGTGTGGTTATGGCTGTAGACACAGCAGAGTTTAATATCTGGTGTTCTCCCAAATTCAGGAAAAAGAAAATAGAGACCCCCAACTCTGTACCAGTTCCCCCCCAAAGTAAATTTTATGCCCTCTATGCTCCAAAACCAGGGCGTTTTCCATAGCCCTGGGCCAGCCACAGCTGGACGGGAACTGCAGGATGAATGGTGCCAGAGTTAGGGGCAGAGGGAGAACCATGACAAGCTGGGCCAGAGTGGAGTCAGGCTTTGCTCCATTCCCACCACAGTGTTCCCAGAGCAATTGGGGAGCCTCTGATAGAGGAAGCTGGGGGTGAACTCAGGGTAACAGCCCATGGTACTTGGCTACAATTGACTGGAGGCAGCACTTGAACATGACTCCAGTGCAAACAGTGGGGACTCTGGTGTGGTTATATAAGAGGGTGGTCCTCAGGAAAGGGGAGTGTCCCAGGACCCCTCCCCCCCACCTCAAGCCAGAGAGATCCAAGACACCTAGGACTACGAATCCCAGAATGCCATCATCACCAAAGAAAGGATACTGAGGACTGAGGGAGGAGTTAAAGAGGGGTTTTGGGGTTTAAAAACCAGACCTGGGAGCTTGGAGGGGGGCTATTGCACGTGGTTGTGGATTGCCAGTTTTCTGAGTGTGCCATTAAGATTTCAGCTCAGCAGAACTGGTAGGACGCATTCAGATTTATTCTTTATTTTTTCCCCTTCCCTTTTTGTAAATAAACCCTTTTATTAATTTTATTGTGTGTATCTGCAGTTGAGTCTTATAAGTCCCTTTAAGCACATGGGTGAGAACCCACAGACAGGCACCCCATTTATATCAGGGCTGCCCTGTAACAGTTTTGCTCCGTCGTCATGGGCTGGGGCCGCTGGCGCAGAGTTGGCCCAGGCTGGAAGATCACTCTCAGAGGGGAGTTGCCGTCACTGTGTCCTAGGTACCAGCGTAGAAGGCAGAAAATCAGACAAGGGGAAAATGAGAAAGAAGGGGCAGACAGGTCACAGTGCCAATGAATTCCATGTCACTGGTTGAATGTCTCTGTGCTGGTGAGTCCCAACCCCTGAAAAAAATTATTTTCCCTTGGAAGTGACCTTGACTTTAGGTTTTTTTTTTCTTTTTTTTTTAAAGATTTATTTTTATTTACTTATGCATACAAGAACTAGGGTGTAAGCCAGAGGTGCAGGGAGTAAGCAAATTTACCAGAGCCAGAGTGGGGAGCAGAACAGGTGGATCTATGGAATATACTGTGGAGGAGAGTAGCAGGCGAGACAGGAGAGGTCTGCTGCACCATGTGGGAGGCTTCCTGGCCAGAGCGAATTAGAATTTATGCTGCAGTGGTTGGCGATAGCTTGATAGCATGAGACTTTGACTCTTGTGCCACAGGGGAGGCCCTGGCTTTAGGTTTTGATGCCTGGTGTGACCTCCCGGGGTTAGGTTTGAACATGTTTATTTGTTCACTGCAGACAGCACACTCAGCTATGTTCACCCAAGAATGACATATATGTAACCCTGCCCTCTTGGCAGGAAGCAGCGCAGCTGTGGGATTGGCACTGACGAAGGTAGATGATGAGAAACACAGACAGGGAGACAGCAAGACAGGCAGGGTTAGTCAAGTTCCACAGGCTCCCGATCGGGGTACCCTGATAAATGTTGAACAACCAACTCTCAGCGATGGAAGGAGGGGCAGATGCAGGAGGGAGGGTAGCTCCAGTGTATAACATTTGCCGGAGTATAAATATTCCCACCATGATCAGTGTCATCTGCCAACTTACTTTACTCCCTGCAGAAGTGGTTATTCCATGATCATTTGTTGATTGTCTCCAAGCCTCAGATGGGGCGGCAGTGTCTCACGTGCCTGTAGGAGCCAGCTCCAGCATGTTCATGACTTTGCGCCTTTTCTGCCACTCACTGCTGAGGCTAGAAGTCGCCACCATCAGAAGCTCATCCCTCAGATCCATGTTTGGTTCATGTTGAAAAGGGGATCTGGGGTCACCAGTTCTACCCAGCATTGTTGGGGCCATCCAATCCTGGGCCCATCATTGGCTGATCTGGTGATGGGCGCTTACTGTCCAAGCCTGTTTCCTCACCTGGTAAATGGGGATCATCGCATTACTGCTTCCCAGGACTCTGGTGAGAATTAAAAGAGAAAATGACATGAGAGCGTCCAGCTTATAGAAGCAACTACGCTGACTGCTTTCCTGTCTAGATGGAGGGATCAGCATCCTCTTTCTTGCTGCCTCCATGTCACAGCTCTGAGAGATCTTGGTGAGCCCTGGGTCCTCAGGAAGAAACATTATTCTCCAGGAGAGATTCCTGCTAAGTCAAAATGGAGCCAGTCCAGGTTGGCAGCCTCAGGAAGTCGCCAAGAGGGTGAGGCTATTGCCCCAGAGATAAGCTGCAGTTTGCCTGTGAGCCTTGGTTCACTGCAGGGGAAGCTTGATGGGCCTGGCCCTGGCTGTCCCTCCTCTGTAAAGTCTCACATTCTAGCTGCCTCTGTGTAGTGATCTGCATTCTCCAGGTGCCACTGCTGAACTTCACTCAGGATGGCCTTCCTACCTGCTAGTTCACACTAGGCTAGAAATACTGACACGCCCATTCATATTCCCTAGGGTGTTGCTGGATAAGCCAAATGAATTCTGGCAATAAGGAAAAACAACAAAAGGAGGACCAGCAGAACAGGCCTAGTGGGACATTTAGGACAGAGACTGAAGGGCAGTCAGCAACAGGGGCTTTGTGGGTCAGTGCAGCCAATGATTCTACATGCTTTGAGTTGTTCCCCTTCTTTGAGTTTCAGTTTCCCCACCTGTAAGTTCAAGGAGGTAGGTGCAATATGTTCACTCCTTCAGTGTGATTCTGGGGGTGAAGGGTCTCAGGAAGTTTATTACCGTTTGTCACGGTACCAAATTATCACAGTCAGTGGCTTAAACGCAACACAAATTTATTATTATCTTGGAGTACCAGGGCTCAGAAGTTTAAAAATGGGCCAGCAGGACCACGCTCCTTCTGGAGGCTCAGGGGAAATCTGCATCTGGCCTCCGGCTTCTTGGCGGCTGCCTGCACGCACTGCCCGGCGGCCGCGCCACTCGTCCTCTTCCACCTCCACAGCGTCTCTAACTTGGACACCCCTGCTGCCCACCTGTAAGGACTGTTGTGGTTATCTGCGCTAAGCCCATCTGATCATTCCGGATATTCTCCCCTTCTCAAGATCCTCCTGTAATTACATGTGTGAAATCCCTTTTGATATTTAAGGTGACATGTTCACAGGTTTCAGAGAGTAAGGTGTGGGTGTTCTCGGGAGACCATTATGCTTCCTAGATAAGGGAGACTGTATTTCTAAAGGAGCCTTGGGGGCTTTAAGGGTGGAATCTACTGAAACTAGACCAGCCAAATGAGGGCAATATCCTGGACAACTAAGATCTTCTGAAACCAAATCACAGGTGAACAGAAGCCAAGGATGAGATAGGACTGAGGCACAGCTCCTGGAGTCCGAAGATCTGGATGCGTATACTGCTCAGCCTGTGACTACCTACGTGATTATGGAAAATGGCATTGCACTTGGGCTCAGCGGGGCCAACAGCCCCTTTCTGGTTAGCCTTATAGGACATCACGGATGTGAAGGTGCCATGTCACTTGCCGGGTGCACATGGGGGTGGCGGCTACTGCTGCTGCTGCTGGTGTCGTTGATGAAAGTGTCGGGAAGAGCTGGTTGGT
This sequence comes from Scalopus aquaticus, assembly GCA_004024925.1. NCBI lineage: Eukaryota > Metazoa > Chordata > Mammalia > Eulipotyphla > Talpidae > Scalopus > Scalopus aquaticus. Next base: position 104,477 of record PVIJ01003924.1, on the reverse strand, counting down.
CAGAGGTGGGGAGGGCCTGGAAAGATTGCCATGATGAAAGACCAGGAGACCAAAGACCCCAAAGGGAAGGAAAGACAGGGTTTGAGATGGAGGGAGCCCTCTAAAGGTGCCCTAGTCCAGCCTGGGTCCTGCTGACCTTGATCTCAAACTTTGGTCAAAACAATTTTGTCAGACTCGGTTGTTTATTGAAAAAAAGTCAGGAACTTTGAGAAACTAGGTCAGGATCAAGGTTAATATTGACACCTAGAAGAACTGGTATGTAGTTCCTGGCAACCCCTGAGGGCTGAGTGCAGAAGAATGTTCCTGCACTCCAACTCCAGCAGCTCACTGATCCCAACACCCACCATTTGCTGGGAGTGCTCTTACTGCTGCCCAGAACAGGCAGGAGCTCAAGGATAGAAGACCCCAGATGCACAAGAGGGGCATGGAGGACCAGGAAAGACCCGGGGTTCCTGAAGCTAGTGAGGAGCAGAGCCCAGTCCTGAGAAAACCACTCACGCTGAGCGGCTGGGCTGGGGACAGGGTGTGTATGATTTTCTCCAACATCTGGCCCAGAAGCCATTTGACAGAAGCCCAAGGGTGGGGCAGAGGCTTGTGGAATGGGAGGACTGCAGGTTCCTTTGGGAGCAGCATCGAATATTTCCATTATTTGTGAGATCACACTGTCATGGCTACTAGATAGATCGGTTGAGGGTTTGTGGTAACAACTTTCAAAATTCTACCTAGGGGGAAAAATAGACAAAACTCCTACCAGGAAGAACTGGGGCAAATGTTTGCAATAGAGATGTAAAAAAGTTAAAATTTTTACTATCTAAAACCTCTTATAAAATGAGAATCCCTCCCATTAAAATAATAACCAATTCACAGAAGAAATACAAACTGGAGGGCCTCCCTGGTGGCGCAGTGGGTTAAGCGCAGCTCTGTGGAGCTGTCGGCGGCTGAGGCGCGAGTTCGATGCCCGACCAGGGAGATTCCCACATGGTGTGGCAGACCTCTCTTGCCTGGCCCGCTGTTCCCCTCAGCAGTGTATTTCCATCGATCTGCCTGTTCTGCTCCCCATTCTGTCTCTGGTGAACCCTCTCACTGCCCCACACCTCTGGCCGGAACCCCAGCTTGTATGCAAAAATAAATCTTTAAAAAAAAAAAAGAAATACAAACTGGAGTTGAATGAATTAAAAAGTACAACCTCATTTGAATCAAAGAATCAAAATGAAGTGCAGAGGCACAAGGTGGGGATGATTCGGCTTGTGACCCATAGTCATCGGCAGCTTCCAGGCCCTCTGGTGGCTGTGCATAATTGCCTGTGTGGGCCACAAATCCTTTCTCCCCTTCCTCTCTCCTCCCTGAACTTTCTTCCTTGTTGGTGAATTTAATGTGTTGAGCATAATGCTTCTTTCCTTCTGGAATGCAATACAGGACTCAGCATGACCTTGGTTCACAACAAACTCATCACTAGTGCATGTAAGGCTGTCTTTGAAAAATTATTTTTCAATTGTTCAATTAAGACCTGGGAGGAGGGCCTCCCTGGTGGCACAAGGGGTTAAGTCTCAGCACTGTGAAGCTGTCTGCAGCCACTGCAGCACAAGTTTGACCCCCTGCCAAGGAGCTTCCCACATGACACAGCAGACCTCTCCTGCATCGCCCACTACTCCCCTCAGCAGTGTACTTCAGTCAATCTACCTGTTCTGCTCCCCACTCTCTCTCTCGTGAAAGCTCTCACCACCCCACACGTCTGGCCTACACCCCAGCTTGTATGCATAAGTAAATAAATCTTTAAAAAAAAAAAAACAAACCTAGGAGGTTACTGGCCAAAAAGAACTTGACCATGGGCAGTGACCTGCCCTCACCTCAGTCCTCTGGCTTCTCCAGTCCCGGTAACTTCCATCTTGAATCCTGTGCCTGTCACGCCCTTACTTTTTCACTCCTTTCCTTTCACTCCTTTAAAGTATATGTTTGCATTTGTCTTAATTTTATTAAAAGAATATCATGTATACTTTTTTTAGGGGACTTAGAGATAAGAGGCATGTTCAAGAGGCATTAAGGTGATAAAGACTCAAGAGTGGTACTGAGGGGAGAGAAGGAGGAATCTGGGATGTTGCCCACATTTCTGTCTTAGGTGACTGGGTAATTGTTGGTGCCATTCAGTTAAGTAGACACAGGGAAGGACAGGCTGGTGGGAAGAAGACGGACTTATCAGATGCCTGCTTTGTTCTGGGCATGCTTCGTAGAGCTTGATGTGCTCTACACGAACGACCTCATAAGAAGCACCCTATAATTATCATCATTTTAAATAAGGGATAACTGAGGGATGGAAAGGCTTAGTAGGTTCCAAGTCTGTCAACATGACAGATCACACCTTTCAGCTACAAATCTAGAAACACTGGATAAAATATTTTTAAAATATTAAATATTTATAAATGAAATTATTGATATGTGACTAGATATTTATAAATAAAATATTTTACAGCTAACAAAAGCAAATTTGAAAACTCCAAGACCGCTTGGACACACTGGGTATTTATAGGTAAAATGAGCCCCAGTGAAGATGAGATCTCACTTAAAAAATAATCAAAAGAAGGGCCTCCCCGGTGGCGCAGCGGTTAAGCACTGTGCTGTGGAGCTGTCGGCAGTGGCGACAAGAGTTCGACGCCCGGCCAGGGAGAATCCCACATGGCACAGCAGACCTCTCCTGCCTCGCCCGCTGCTCCCCTCAGCAGTGTATTTCTGATCTGCCTGTTCTGCTCCCCACTCTGTCTCTGGTGAACCCTCTTGCCGCCCCACGCCTCTGGCCTGTACCCCAGCTTGTATGTATAAATAAAAAATAAATCTTTAAAAAATAATAATAATAATCAAAAGAAGATTTCTTCCAAAGAAGAATTGTAAGTTACACACGAGGCAAGAGTATAGAGTCACAAAAACTAGGTGAATTGGCATTACTAAATAATAAGGGATCTCTGCATTTAAAGATGTCATCAGTCTTTTTGACTGAGGAGGGGAACAATAAAGGAGAAATCATAATGAAAGACACCTCAGGGAACACCTGAGGCTAAGTCACCTACCCAAGGTGCCGTACCTATGAAGTCGTAGAGGTGGGGTCCCCACACTTGTGCTAGACTCACTAGATTACAGGTGAAGAGTCTACTGGACGGTCCAGATCAATTGCAAAAGTGGGCTTGGGGAGAGGGAGGAAATGCCTGCTTTCACTGTATTTTTCTCACTTACTGCTGTCTGATCTGCAGAGCTCCACCATGGCCGCTGCCACCTCCCCCTTGCCAGTCACCACCAAGGTTTCCAGTGCCGAGAATAGCAGCTCCTTCTATGACTATGAGTACTACCTGGATGAGATGGCCTTCATGCTCTGCAGGAAGGATGAGGTGCTGTCCTTCAGCAAAGTCTTCCTGCCAGTCTTCTACAGCCTGATCTTCGTGCTGGGCCTGGGTGGGAACCTCCTTCTCCTGGTAGTCTTGCTCTGCTATGTGCCTCGCAGGCGGATGACTGAGGTCTACCTGCTGAACCTGGCCATCTCCAACCTCCTGTTTGTGGTGACGCTGCCCTTCTGGGGCATCTCTGTGGCCTGGCATTGGGTCTTTGGCAACTTCTTGTGCAAGATGGTGAGCACCCTCTACACCATTAACTTCTACAGCGGCATCTTCTTCATTAGCTGCATGAGCTGGGACAAGTACCTGGAGATCGTTCACGCTCAGCCCCACCACAGGCTGAGGACCCGGGCCAAGAGCCTGCTCCTTGCTGCCGTGGTGTGGGCTGTGGCTCTGGTCGTCTCCATCCCGGACATAGTCTTCGTGCGGACACACGAACACCCGACAGATGTGTGGAACTGCTATGCCGATTTCGGAGGGCATGCAACCACCTGGAAGCTCTTCCTCCGCTGCCAGCAGAGCCTCCTGGGGTTTCTCCTTCCACTCCTCATCATGATCTTCTTCTACTCCCGCATTGGCTGTGTCCTGATCAGGCTGAGACCCCCAGGCCAGGGCCGGGCTCTCAGGATAGCGGTGGCCCTCGTGGTGGCCTTCTTCGTGTTCTGGTTCCCGTACAACCTCATCTTGTTTCTGCACTCACTGCTGGACCTGCAAGTCTTTGGGGACTGCAAGGTCAGCCAGCACCTGGACTACGCGCTGCAGGTGACCGAGAGCATTGCCTTCCTGCACTGCTGCGTCACCCCTGTCCTCTACGCCTTCTCCAGCCGCCGCTTCCGCCTGTACCTGAAGGTTCTTCTGGCCACTGTGCTCAGACGGCAGCAGACACCTGGCCCTGCCCACGCCCCACCACCCAGCTGTTCCGAGAGCAGTGTGCCCACTGGCCAAGAAGAAATGACCAGTATACATGAACTTGCGGAGAGGAAGGCAGAGGACTCCCCCAACAAGGGGATGGCGGGGTCAAATTAAACCTCCAGGGTGGCAGACTGGGTCTGGGACCCAGCTCCACTGGGCATCACCTGAAGTCCTCTCTCCAGGGGCCTCAGGCAGCATGTTGCTAAACCCTCTGGTCTGTTCTCAATTATCTGCAACATTGGCTTTCCCAGACCCACACTCTCTTGCCTGAATTGTTGCAAGGGTTTCCCAACCCACCTCTGTGCTTCTTATTGTCTTGCTCTGGTATCCTCCAGTCTGGACCCAGCAGCCAGAGTGATCACAACACTCTTGGCCGTCACTCCCAAGTTCCTCTGAGTAGCCCGAGCCACCCTCCTTCCCTGTAGCTGTTTAAGGACCTCATTTGCAGCCTCGATGATGGCTCCAGGATCTGGCAGTCAGGAGGGGCTAGATGTGTTCTGCCCAGGAATATCTGAGTCTGCAGGTGGGAGGCAGACTGAATACATATGCTGGGAGGCCCTGGGGGGTATTTCCCCTTCTGCCTACCTTGGCTCTTCTCGGAAGCCATCAGGGGTGTCTGGGACCTGCACCATCAAGTCCAAAATCTTCATTTAACTTCAGCGGTGGGATTTCCTATAGTCCCATTCCACCCTTACACTCCTCTACTACACTCGCTTTTCAGTCCCCGGATGCCAGAAACCCCAAGCTTTCTTCTGCACATCCCGCCTCTCTGTTCGTTCTTGCTGGCTCCCTCCTGCAGCAGGTATTGTTCTGCATCCAGGCATTCCTCCCCGCATCTTGTTGAATCTCACTCATTCTGAGAAACCACTCCTTGGTCCCTTGGCCCTGTGCTTTGGTGGAGATTGGGGGGAGCATGGGACTTTGGTTATCCTCACACAGTGCTGCATTTAGGGATGGGCACGTAACCTGGCCGAGCTTGTGAAATGCAGTGTGACTAGAACATGCTAGAACAGGGGCATGAAACTGAAGCTAAGAATATCAACTTGAACTTTGGCAGATAACAATCCAGTGAGTGGACAGATCCAGGGGAAATTTTTGAGCCCAGAATCAAGGCAGGCTGGAGCTCATCCTGAACTTGACAGTTACATGAACCAGTAAATTCCTATCTAGCTTGGGGTGGCGGTGTTTCGTTCTTGTAATCTAAGGATTCCTGACTGATATGCTCTGCCTGGGTGCTTTCCTCTTCACGTCTGCAGTCACTGGCATTCTCCCAGCCTGCTGACACACCCACTGAAAAACATCTTTGCCCGTGGAGCTTTTGCCCAACCTGACATCTCTCCTTCCTGAGCCCCTCAAGTACTCACTGTGTATGTGGATCTGACTTGAATGTGTGACTATGTCCATGCGGGTCTAGATATGTGCCCATGGATCTTCTATGTGCTTGGATATGTTTTTCAAGCTGTGTAAGTGTAGGTGTGGGTCCCTTGCAAAAAAAGCAGGCATACACAAAGTGCCTGGAAGCTTGTGCCCACAGGGGAAGGGAGACGCTGGCTGCAGGTGACTCACAGGCCCCTCTCACTGGGTCCTAGGTGCCACAGAGGGCTCTAAGCACAGTGCTGTTTACCAGAAGGCTCTCTGACACTGGTAAAGAGTGAGCTGTCCTGACCCTCATGGCCCGGTGAGGACAGAGCCCTCTCCAGCTTGACCTTGCTTCCTAGTTGAACCTTGTCCCTATTTATTCAGAAACCAGGCTCCCTGTCTTCACTGCCCAACCTCCCCACAGTTTCAGAAAATTCCCTAGAATTTTCCTGGCTCTCAGGCTCTGAGGCAAGGGGGATGCTTCCTGGTGCTGATGTGGGGAGAAGGGTCACCAGAGTTCTGCTTGAGGGCAGGGCTACCTACCCTGTGCCCTGTGAAGTGTGGTGTGAGCATGCCCAGCAGTTACTACCTGTGGAAAAAAATGCTTTTCTTTCCTAGGTGCCTTTGATTCCACCATTGTTGTGTCATGCCTGATCTCTGCAGTCACAAGTTTCCCTCAGGACATATGTAGTGGGCTCTCCCCTAAGGTATTAATGAGGAAAGGGTTAGAGGGAGCAAAAAAAAAAAAAAAAGGTGGCGCAATTAAGACTTGCAGGGTCAGGGCAGGGAGTGACTAGATGCATGCTTGGGGGGGGCGGTGTCTCAGTCTTCTTACTGCCTCGTGGCCCCTGCCAGGGAAGGGAGGTTGGCCCTGACAGAGGGTATCCCAGGCAGAGGGCATGGACCTGCAGGTGCCACGGGCCCCTTCCCTGCAGGCAGGTGGGACAGACCTCGACGTGACCCTCCAGTCCTGGAGGCCTCCTGCTCCCAGGCCCTGCGGTGCTGGTGCACACCACTGACTCCATTTCACATGTGACATCTGGGTGCCTGTGTCTGTGGCTAAGTGGAAAGCTGACTGAGTCCAGGGAGGGGAAGGAAAGGACTTGAGGACATGGAATAAATCAGCTGAGACTGGAAGTCAGGTTTCTGTAATTTACAATTTAGGGAACTGAAGGAGTAAGATACCAAGCCCTAGGAAACCAGAACATAGAAAGCTACAACACAGAACAGATGCACTATTTTACTGGTGGGGTTGGGGGAGCCCCAGGGGAGGAAGGCCATTTCTGGCCAGAGGATAGGATGGGTGGACTTCCAGGAGTAGCTCACACTGGGCTGGCAGTCAAAGCAAGTAACTGTACTTTCTGGACAGTTCCCACTGGAGAAAACTGGCAACCTCAAATTGTACTCTAACTGAAAATTTGAGGATCAGCTGTAGCAAGACTTAAATGTCAAGTGTGTGGAGGTGATGAGCCAGAAAAGTAAAAATGTGACAATCAGAAGCACTTTAGAAAAAGTCTCTAGCACTACAGTGATCAGAGGGCCCTGTAGGCTGGGTGTGAAGAAAAATGCCAAGGTATAAGCTATGGAAATGGCAGCGAGATGGGGAAAAGGAGCCACATTTTTTAAAGAGGTACACAACAGGAGGCCTGACTCTGGATGAGAGAAAAAGTAGGTGAGGGGTGTCTCCTCCATATCTGCTTTTGGGGGTGGGGTGGCTGGTGGTGTTCTGAGCAGAGAGAAGAAAGAAAATCAGGGGTGGCTCAGGGTAGAGGTGAGGGAATAGATGTTGAATTCTGTGTGGGTCAAACTGAGTCTATTTGCTGTGAGATCCCCCATGGGAAGACCGGGGGTCTGAGGGTAGGAAAGAGCTTTGAGCCCAGCAACAGTGGTGGATACTGAGGGAGGGGTTGTTATCACCTCAAGGTGGGGGAATGAGGCAAGGAGCTGAGGAGAGACCTTGAATATTGCCCATATAAAAGCTAACAGTCCTCTAGACCTGCTCTATCCAGTGCAGCAGGCACTAGCTACATGAGGCTATTAAGCATTGAGAGCGTGGCCAGCCTGAACTGAGATGTGCTACAAAGTAAAAGGCAGAGGTCAGATTTTGAAAACAATATGAAAAAAATGGGACACTCATTAATGTTCTTTTAATTGATTCCATGTTCTGTCAACCTGAAAATTCAGGAGGCAATTAAAAAGGCTAAACCGCATTAACTTGGGGTGGAAGAACAGCAAATCAGGTAGAAAATCTAGCACGTGCCCCAAAGAAGAATAAAGTTGGGGGTTTTATGAGAGAGGAAAAGAGAAAGATGAGGCAAGTGGTTAAAGAAAAGAGTCGATTAGTGTTAATTAATTTAATACATTTAAACTAGACACAATTGGTTACTGATTTTCTAGAAAGAGAAGGGAATAGACAAGTTCTAGCCTCCAGCTAAAAGTCCATAATCATCAGTTTTCAAACATTATTTGCCTGATGGTTTTTCAAGACAATAGCTTTTGACCTACATCAAATGTCCTCAGCCTGATTCACAGAAGGCAGGCAATGTAATTTCTCTGTAATAGCTTCCTGTTGTCATATTAAAATGCCATCACAAATGTCAATTTCTCACAGTTAAAATGCTATTATTTTGGGTTAAGGAAAATACATTCTAAAAATGAATTTCACCTGTTTTTACTTCTTTAAACATGTATCTACTAGGAAATTAAAACTAGACGTACAGCTTGACTCTTACTGCTATTGCTTCATGCTGCTAAGTGCTAAAGAAAAAAAAATACAGGGTGGAGACAGGCATTTGCAAGAGGCAAATGTGTGACTCAGAGTAAACAGGACTTGTCAAGACAGGCGTTGTGTTCCAAACAGAGTTTCCCACAAAATTTTCCCCTTCCACTGGACTTCCTGCATGAGGAGGGGGCTGCAGAATGCATGTAAGAGATGGTGCTTTACAGAGAAAATGATAAGCCTGTGAAGTGACTAGGAGGCGACAGAAAGCAAGGTAGGGAACCTGGACAGTGATAGAGAGTGCTGCAGAGCCAAGGTGGGCGGGGGGCAGGCCGGAAACTTCAGAAGAGGCAGGGGAGGTGGAGACCCCAAGGGAGCCCCTCTGCCCAGGCTCGGTGACTACCTGCGCAGAGCTCACTCATTGAGCCGCAGGCGGTAGCGGAAGCGCACCTCATGACTGGGCTGGGCAGTGCCAAAGCCCCAGCGGTAGGGGTCTACCGGTGGCACAGGTGTGTCAGGATCCACCAGCTCCAGGTCAAAGTGGGTGACCATGAGCAAGATAAAGAGCTTCATCTCATTGAGTGCCAAGAACCTCCCAGGGCAGATGGACACACCGGCGCCCCACGGCATGGTATAATGGTGGATCTTCTTGCCTGCCTTGTAAAAATCCACTTTTCGGGTGCCATTGGGGTTGAGGAAGCGATCGTACTTGAAGGTAGTGGGCTCGGGGTGGATGTCAGGGTCCATGTGCACCGAGAGGTAAGGGAAGAGGGCCACTGTGTCTCCACTGCGAAGCAGGTATTCCTTGCCGCTGGCCATCTTTATCATCTGGTCACTGTGCACCACCCTGAGGAGCGTGGGAGAGGCTCCTAGCCTCAGTGTCTCCTCCATCACGCTGTCCAGCACTGGGAGGCTGTGCAAGGCACTCACATCAAAGGTAAAGGACTTCCTCTTCTCCCCCAGGACCTGGGTGGCCTCCTCCCTCACGGCTTGCATGGCTTCTGGGTGCTTCAGGAGGAATGTGAGGGCCCAGAAAGAAGCAGGTCCCGTGTTTCCCTGGGAGGCCCAGAGCATCATAAAGTTGAACTTGTCCTGCATGGCCGTGGTTACTCCCTGCTCCTTCAGATACTGAAGCATGTGGGCTATCCAGTTGCTTATGCTGTCCTTCTCCAGGCCCTTTTCCACAGAGAGCATCTTGTGGAAGAAATGCTGGAGCCGGCCTATCTCTAGCCACTCACGGGGCCACAGCAGCGAATAGACAAACCTCGGGAACAGGCGGTCAAACTTGCGGAACTCTTCAAATAAATTGCCTGCATGCAGCAGGTCTTGCTCCTTGTTCTTTGTGTAGCCAAACAAGCTCAGGTAGCCAGCCTTGAACAAGACGTTGTAGCAGAAGTGAAAAAGGCCATCCTCATGCCAGCGACCGGCCTCCAGACTCTGGCCTGCGGGCCCCAGTATAACCAAGGACAGGCTGTCCAGCATGACTTGGTTGAGTTCCTCCAAGCCTTTTCCCATCAGGTACTTGGTGCTGGCTGAGTGTAGCATATGGTGGTCTCCCTCTATTGCCTGGTATCCAAATACTTTCAGCACCAGCTTTTGTGCATACTTGATAAAGTCTAGTTTTCTCTGTGCATCCTTGAGGATGGGGCCAAAGGAGAGGGGGTCCATGACAAAGGTGAAGTACTGGCCCCCTAGCTGCACCGTGAATATGTCCCCATGCTTGGCCTTCATGTGCTTCAGGAATTCAAACATATTCTTCCGGAAAGTCACAGCATGGCCCAGCCAAGGCACGGGACCTTTGTCCAGAGGGGGTTCCTGGGGTCTGCGTTGCCGGAGCAGCCCCACCAGGCACAGGTACCCCACAATGGCCAGCAGCAGAGCTCCCAGCACTGTACTCCAGAGAACCATGGCTGTGTTCTTCTAGGTCGAGCTCTGGACACACTGCTTTTGTGCTGCGGCAGAGCTTTCAGGACGTCTTGACTAGTTGGGGATAGAAAGGTCTGTCCACCTGGACCTTGCCCTGTCGGTACAAGTTATAGTAAATAGCTATGGAGCAACGGTAGAAGCAAAATGCTTTTTTTGGATTTAGCATTTGCTAGATAGAGCCTGGTCATGTGGGAGGAGGAGGGACCAGTAGGGGATCCAGAGAGAAGCTTCCAGCTATGGTTACAGTTCTCTCATGTGCTTCAGGATTTGCTATGATCTTGTCAGACTCAGCTTCAGCATCTTTTATGGACTTCCTTGATCCCACCTTTGTTACTTTTCTGGGACTGGACATTGCTTTAAGTAAGGTAAACGGCCGTATGTGGCCGTATGTTGACTTCAGTAATTCTTTACTTTTCCCTGTTTGTTAAATCCCATTGTTATTGTTCCCTAAGCCTGAGTAGTCTTGCAATTGTGCGTGTGGCTGCAGAACCAAGATAGTGATAGGTAAGCAATTGGGACACCGCCCTTTGGCAATTTTGAAGCCCCTTTTGCCCAGTATCACAAGGACTTACTAAGTTTCACATTCACCCCAAACCCTTTTCCTAGTTGCTCCCCCACCCCATTCAGGTTCTCTGCTACTGATTAAACTGGCATTTGGTATCACCTCTTTTCCTTCACGTGTGAAAGGGGAATAAAAACACTGCCTCACAGATGTTGTGAGGTGAAAAGAGTGTGCACATGCAAAGCACCAGACGAGTGGCTGGGTCAGGCTAGGGCTCGATCTGTGTCCATTCATATCCCAAAGCCTTCCCTCTACTGCTACCTCCCCAGGCCACATGGTGTGCTCCACTGTCTTGTCCTTTCTTCCTCTCTGGTCTCCAAGTTGCTTCCAAGGCAAGTGAAGACTATGTCCCTCCAGCAGGGATTTTGGTGTCCTAGCTGGAAGGAAAGAGACACCAATGCTGGGACTTTAAGCCTGGGAAGGCAGAGCTAGTAGAGGGTTGCCAGCTCCAGCTGGAATGAATCCAGCCGAGGCCCACAGCCTCACAGACTTCAAGTAGAGTCTCAGACTTCAGTCTCTGAACCTGTCTGGGGCCCTGTCATTGGTCCAATTTGCTTATCCATACACTTCTCTACAAAAAGAGCAGATTGAGGCTGAATTTTGAATGAAATGTCTGAGATGATAGAGATCTCAAATCAATTACTATTTCACAGTCAAGATAGAGGTTCGGATAGTAGTGGGGACTTTCTCTAACAGCTTCCCTGACTTGGGGCCCTGAGGTGAATTGGCTGTTGACTGCAGATCTTCTGTGAGGTGTCAGACCACATCCCTGGCAGCAGGCCCAAGGAGACAGCTGTATCAATCATCCAGCTCTTGTTGAAAGGTGATGTTCAGACTCATTCAAACAGTTCTAAAAATCCATTATTCTTTAACTTCCTAAACAAACTGCAAACAGGACTTTGTCTCCTCAGACATTCATAATTTCCCCATGCCCTCTGTTAGGGTTTATAGGGCTTATAGGGTTTACAGACTCTTTCTTGCTCAGCAGAGGTGGATGGTTATTTTGAAACGGGTAAGGTAGATGGAAGAGTTACCAGGGGAATGGGGCCCTGAGACCTTAGGCAGGTAGAGGAACCAAATGACTTATTGAAAAAGGGCCATAAAGGTCACCGGTGGCCGTTGGTCTGACACTTTAGTAGATAGCAGCCAGCATAGACCTGTGTCCTAGATCTTAAGCCCACAAGGTCAGAGTACAAAAAATACTTCAAACTTCTCTCACCACATATTTTCCTCTCACCCTTTTCTCCATCAGGATAATCAATAAATCTGCCTTTTCTACTTTCCATTCTGTCTCTGGTGGATCCTTTTACCCCCAGGTCCTGTTGTTCCTTCACCAGCTGCTGATTTCCCCCTCACAGTACCCTCTCCAGTGAATTTCCTTTGCCTAGTGCACCTCCCTCAGGCGGGAGCTGGAAATGTCCACCCTCTAGTTCTGATAGCTCTGGTTAGAGAGCTCGGAAGTGCAAAGTGTCCTGCAAGATGCAGGCTTGGGCAGATTCAGTGCGGACTCCGGCTTTGACCCATTACGCTGCACTGAACTCCACTAATGCTAGGCATTCCAGCCCACCGGACCAAGTAAGGAGAGATCAGATAGATGGCGGGAAGCCTCAAGTGGAGGTTGGCCTACCCCAAGGAAGTCGATTCAAGCGGCTGCCGTCCCGGACCGCCGGACAAGCAGGGCAACGGCAGCCCAGAGAGCAAGCGCCCAGGAAGTGGCACGCCCCGGCCCGTGCCCTAAAGCCACTGTACGGCAGGTAGGCTGGGAGGCCTGAAACGACCAATGCTATGGAGAGGCGGGCTTCGAGCGCGCAAAAGAGGAAGCGGGACCGAGGGCCGGAAAGGCGGTACGCACTTCCGGCCCGCACTTCTGCGCCCGCGTCTCCAGCGTGACGCTACAGGCGGTCCTCTTTGCGGAAGCAAACTCTTCTGTCTTCCCGTGAGGTTTCGCGCGGAGGCTGAGCATCTGGTGGCGCAGTCAGAAAGGGAGTGGATCTGGGACTAAGGGAGCCTTGCGGAACGGGTTGTCCCCTTCCTCCCCGTCCCACTTGTTGGACTCACACTCCTGGGATTTCTCTTCGTGTAAGCTTGGCAGGAGCGTCCTTTTGGTTTTGTTTGCCATTGTTATCACTTCACTTGCCCCTTCGGTGGTGCGGAGGGCGGGTGGGGCGGGGGGAGTGGTTCCTCTATGTAGGACTCAAGCGGGATAAGAGTTCCATCCGATTTCATGTCTTATTCCATATATTATACATATTTTGAGCAACTAGGCACCGACTAGAGGGTAGGGTCGGTTTATGTGCTGTGGTTCCTGTATTGCTGTTCTCTCAGCCGTCCTCGGTAACACTGGCTATCCCGAGTCTTCTTTGCTCTTTGTTCCAATTTTGAGTAATATTGACTGCCCCCCTTAATGCCTGTCACTGCCCAGTGCGTGCCCCCAAAAGTCAACAGCAGGATGACTGATGCAGGGTAGAAATTGTTTCAAATAATAATTTCAAATAATAGTCTCCTTGAACTTAGGTCTCGACTTTTTTATGGCTTCTTTTCCAGAAAAAGAAAGTCCTCCATTGTAGCTTTTAAGAACACCCGGGCCCCAGGTTAGCTGTGTTACTCCTAGTCTTCATCACACATATCGGGTGGCACTGAAGTCAGTGCAGGACTTCAATGACAGACCTGGATTCTTGTCTCATCTCTGTCATCAACTCACTGAGACAGGACCGCAGCCACTTTGAAACAACTGAGCTTGTAGAAACCTAGCACATTAAACTTTCGACTCCTAACAGTTTCAAATTACCCAGTTACACCATATTCAATGGTTTTCAGGAATCCAGGGACGCAGGTACCTTTGTATTAAACAATCTTATTACATTGTTTTAGCTGATTTACAGTTCACTGGCTGCCTGGCAGATGGGAAGAAAAGTTGAAGACCCAAAACAAGTGCAGTGGACCCTTAAGTCCTTAAACCCTATATAATTCCAAGCCTATCCTAGAAGGGGAGCCTCTACTCCTTGAAGGGGTCTCCTTGGATCTCTGTCTCTTGCTCTAAAATAGAATAAAGCTTGACCCCTTGCTTCCCTGCTCAGTGTCTCAACTCCTCATTTCAGTCTCGTCGGGAGATCTTAAGAGCCTGACTAAAGTGGTCCAGTGACATTTTTCAGAAATATTTTTGAGCTAGCAGGATACAAAATAAATTATCTTTTATATCTAAGACAGTAAAGAAACAAGCTTCACAAATTTAGGCTAATAAAATAGGTTAGGAACCTACATTTTGCTTAGGAACCACTGGATGTATGGGAACAGCTTTAATTAACAGCTGTCAGATTTTGAACAAACCAGTAGCTTTCTGACTGAAAGAATGGACGTGTTACCACTCTCCCCAGGTGTTGATTAAGGGAGTCATTACTTTTAATGGGTGTCCACCTGACCCAACAGTTTATTGTCTGGGCCACCAAGTAATACTTGCCTCAAACCTAGAAAGTATAACAAAGGAATGGGACATTTAGGGACACATAAAAAGGAGTGGTTATCATAAAATGTATAGTCCAATTCTAAAGGCAAGGGCTGAGTGAATTTTCTTATAACCTCTTCCCCCATTATAGTGTATTTGGTGCAAGTCAGTGGGCAAAAAAACCAAGCTAAAGCAAGTAAGGGGCTCCCATATTTAAAAGAAAGTCAATAAATTTACCTGCCACTTCAAGAGTTGCCAAAGCTCAGCAATAGTAATGGAGGTGGTGGTTCCAGGAGTCAGGGCTTTTCTCAGTCCTCAGCAGGCTCTGGGATCCTCAATTAGTGCCACAAGAAGGGGCGATTGGGATTTTGCTCCTCCCATTTCTCTTCAGGCCTGGACTGGGCATTTCCCTTTCTAATGCCCCTCCTTGCAGTAAGCAGCTGATTTGTCCCAGAAAACTTTGCTCTGTTGTCCCACTGAGTCACTTGGAAGCAAGTTTCTAAACCTAGACCCCTTTGTGACCTTGGCCCTCCCATCTCTACAGCAACCAGAGAGGCCTTTTCTTTTGCCTCTTCTGATTCACCTAGGCTAGGTCACTGTTGTTAAACATTTTAAAAACCTCACTGACCAGGACCAACAGCAAAGTCTGGAGACCTGCCTCTAGTTTCTGAAGTTGGCCTGAGCCACCTGAGCAAATGCATTGCTAGCAAGGTTTGCTTTCATTGGAATCTGAATCTCTGTTACTAAATTCCCAGGATGTCTTGGTCAGTCTTTTTAAGAAATATGGCAGGGTTTTTATCCTTTAACTCAGACACCTTTCTAGCCTTATCATAGTTGGCTTATGTGGCACTTTTCCATCCATTCTGTCAGGCAATTAAAGAAATTCCTCATCTTAGGTGGCGGAGTGTCTCTCAGAGGGAATCTAGGTCCAAGAGAGTCTCATCTTCAACTTGAAAGGCTGGTTTCCTGGATTCCAACAAGTCATTTGTACGCTGCCTCCAGGACCTTTGAATTAATATGAGCTTTTCATCTGTGGAACAACAATGTGTAAGCAATTTTGGGGCATCTCCCAGGTTCCTTTCAATTTGATCACCCACTAAGTCGGCTGTTTGGTGGGAGTTATAACAAAAGTATGGAAAGTTTTGCACAGATCCTGATCAAGCCTTAGTTTCATAAATGCCTACATACAGGGGTTCTCTAACCATTTATACTCTCACTTGCAAACCATTTAAGGTGCAAGATAGTCTCATACCAGGCAGTTCTTCTTGGTTCCTTTATTTCCAGCCCGACTTCCTAGTCCTTCAATTTATAGAGGCCAGGCAGTGTTGCAAAGGAACACCAACTTTTTTTTTTCTTTTTAAGTCTTTGCAACTTAAACTTTACCCAATTGTTTAGGATACACTCTATAGGGGAGACTTTAGCAATATTTACTGAATTTCCTATTACAATAGATCTTACACCCAATTATATATTAACCTGCTTGGGGAGGGGTAAATGCCTCCAATGCAAGTGTTACATTTTCAGCTTGCATGCTACCCCATTTTGCCAGAGAGAGAACTGCAGTGAGATGTCAAAACTCAGAGAAAAGAAAGAGTAGGTGGACTCACTGTGCAGGCATAACATGTTTCAATCAGAAAACAAACATAAGACGTCAGAGGAGGCAGGCAAAAGGCGCAAAAAAGGAGGAGGAGAGTACCAGGCTTTCTCCCTGGAGCCTCTCACAGACAGCAAGTGGTGTTCTTCAAACTACAAGTAGCTTTAGATAGTCAACAGAGAGGAACAGAAACAATTCCTCATAGCGGATCCTTCCAGCAGAGAGGTATTATAAGAATGAGAAAAGAAAATCTTGAGAAGTCCAGACTCATTTTGAGCAACCAGAGTGAAATAAACAGCCAGAAGCATGTCTGTGAGATTGAGTCATAGAGACTAGAGGAAATTGAGCAATCATAGGAAAGGATTTTTTTTAAAGATTTATTTATTTATACATACAAGCTGGGGTACAGGCCAGAGGCGTGGGGCGGCGAGACGGTTCACCAGAGACAGAGCGGGGAGCAGAACAGGCAGATCAGAAATACACTGCTGAGGGGAGCAGCGGGCGAGGCAGGAGAGGTCTGCCGCACCATGTGGGATTCTCCCCGGCCGGGCGTCGAACTTGCATCGTGCACTGCCAACAGCTCCACAGCGCAGCGCTCAACCGCTGCGCCACCAGGGGGGCCCCATAGGAAAGGATTATAAAAAGATCATGAGTTACGGGGACAAATCCTATCAGAGTTTCCTTATAACCTCTTCCCCCATTATAGTGTGGGGTGGGAGGGTGGGAGATGTTCTAGGATGTTAAAACGATGTGGGTAAGACATGGGGAGGAACTGGGAAGAGATGAAGTAATTGTTGTAGAGACTGGTCATAACAATCATGTGGCTGTGGAAAGTGATAAACAATACTAGTTGGTAAAAAGAGAATATCTCAGACATTGGGAAGTCAGGGCAGAAGGAATGCTAATCTCTCTTAGCATTTGTCTATAGGATATCTAGCCAACTACATCAGGCTTCTACTACCACCACAGCCCAGAAAGTGATCTTAATTTTAAAACTCTCAGAGTCTTCCTAGTAGCCACTGACTCCAGAAAGGCCTAGCCTCAGTAAGAAATAACTGAGCAAGATTAACTTACTGAATATTGATGTGATTCCCTATAGCCTCATCCTGTTATTGTTGGACTCCTTTGTACATTTATTAAAAAGATTTATTTATTTATACATACAAGCTGGGGTAGAGGCCAGAGGCGTGGGGCGGCGAGAGGGTTCACCAGAGACAGAGTGGGGAGCAGAACAGGCAGATCAGAAATGCACTGCTGAGGGGAGCAGCGGGTGAGGCAGGAGAGGTCTGCCACACCATGTGGGATTCTCCCGGGCTGGGCGTTGAACTCACATCGCGCTCAGCCGGCCCGACAGCTCCACAGCGCAGCGCTCAACCACTGCGCCACCAGGGAGGCCCCTGCACTGGGTTTCTTGCTGATGAGATCAGGTGGGGCATGTGCCATTGCCATCTATCTGTTGCCTCACCTGAACTAGTGACATATTAGGCTGGCTTAGCTCTGGAGAGGAAGCCTGCCTATGGTGTATTCTCTAGTCCTGCTTATATTACTGGGAGTCATAATGATGGTTACTTTTGTCCACTGTTGACTAAGACAAATGGAATGCATCTGGATGAAGCCTCTATCCATACAGAGTATCTGATGACTTATGTAGTGGCTTATGCTCCTGAGAACCCTTATTACTGAACAATATAGAAGTGGAATTGTAGAAGAATGGTTCCATCGTGGTGCCCTGCCAATTTTGCTCATATTTATATAAGCAAAGGCCATGGATGGCAAGGGCTTGCATAACAGCTAACCAGAGACTGACAGTTCATCTTATGATCCTTCCAGAACATGAGCAATGCCAGGATCTTTATATGCTTTATGAGACCATCTCCTACTCCCTTCACCAACTCTTTCAAAAGGTTGTCATGAGACAACATCTGTTTGACTTCCATATTCTGATGAGGAATGATGACTTCTGCCACACTGTCCTCAGGATATTACTGCAGATGACATCACTGCCTAACTGCAGCATAAAGTTGGCTCCTCTGTAAGGGATATCCCATAGCTCAAGTTGCAGGCATGTAGTTCTCTTTTGTTGTCATTGTTTCTGGTGTATGGGATGAGGACCTAGGGAGCTGGCAATCCCATCTGGCAGTGGCACCCGGGGGGCAGTGGGTAACAAGGGCAACTAGTCCGCTTCACCCTCCTCCTGCTTTGCTGGGTGAGAATGGAGGACCACAGAGACGCGGCGCCCTCCACGGTCCTAGACAAGCCGGAGTGGCTCGAGAGCAGCAGCCTCCACCTCCCCACTGCAGAAATCTGTCCCTAGCTGAGCTCGGAGAACAGGGCGTGTGATTGGCTGCACTGGCGGGACGTGGAGTCTGGGTCTTTGGAGAGTCAGGAGCGCAGGGCCGCTATGTCAAGCCCGCCCGGGTCCCTCCGAGATCCCGGGCAACCCCGGGCCAGAGGCGCAGCACATTCGCTTCCCGGCAGGGCTCCCCGAACCCTGGCGGCCGTGGCCCTGACAGACGGTGCCCATTTCAGCCCTGCCCTCGAGCTGCCTCCCGGACTGGCCGGGGCGCGCCCGGTGAGTGCAGGGCTGGGCTCTGCCCTGCCCCGGGGCTCTGGGCCCAGAAAACGGTTGGAGAGGGGGTGGTGTAGCGACCAGGAGATGGGGAATCCCGAGAGTGGAGGGCCAGGAGGAACAGGCAGGTGGATTGGACACCCCCTGCCTTGTGGGGGCAGATGCATAGGCGTGGGCCTACGTATTGGGGCAGATGTCTCCTCCCCCCCGCCCCTCCGCAACCACTCCCCCCACTCCACCCCAGCGCTTTGCTAGGCAGCCAACGTCCAGAATTTTTATGACAGATTTTACAGAAGTGGTTCTGTTTGAGGCAAGGGGCGCTTGGGGGGCAATGGCACAGGTCC
Organism: Scalopus aquaticus; assembly: GCA_004024925.1. Classification (NCBI taxonomy): domain Eukaryota; kingdom Metazoa; phylum Chordata; class Mammalia; order Eulipotyphla; family Talpidae; genus Scalopus; species Scalopus aquaticus. The sequence continues at coordinate 85,673 of PVIJ01003924.1, read as the reverse complement.
TGGCAGAGTTTGGGTTCAGGAAGTGTAGAGATGGGTGGTGCCTGAGGCTGGGCAGGCAAGCTGGGTCTCTGAACAGTGAATGGACTGCCTGTGTTGCAGAGGGCTTGGACTGTGTTTGGGTGGGCAAAGGTGAGCTGTGGGAGCCGATGAGCTCTGAGTCGGATAGTCGCTGTGGGGACTTTACAGGGCTAGAGCTGCCTCTGACAAGGACCCTCCACAGAAGAGGCTGAGATTCTGAATGAGGCTTTGGCTGGGAATTGTAATAAGTGTTGATGTGTTTGTCTTTCTAAGGAAGATGGTGAGAGAGAAAGGAAAGAAAAGATACAGGAACTCAGGCTCCTAGAGATGGAAGAAGAGGGACTTTGAGACTGGAGTTTGGGAGGAAAGTAGAGAGTGTTGGGGTGGGGGAGTGCAGGGAGTAAAGTCAGAGTTGGAATCTGTCCCGTCGAGGACAGGCAGGAAGGCTGCCCTGAGTGTCTGAAGAGCCCGTGGCTGCCCCTTTGGTCACTGGGAGGCAGAGAAGAGAAAGGGCCCTCTCTAGGGTGGCCCCGGGGGGTGGTGGTGGTGGTGGTGCAGAGTGAGGACAGAAGGCAGTGGGGCATAGCAGGAGAGAGCCAGAGTCCACCAGGCCTGACTTGTGGCTCAGTTCTGTAACTTTGGGGGTGGGGGGAGAGAAAAATATCTCTGAGCCTTGGTTTTCCCCTCTATAGAAGAAATCTAATACTCTCCTCACGTGAAGCATACACAACGTAAGCTGCATGGCACAGGCTCAACAAATGGTATTTGCTCTTGTTACCAGGGTTGGTGACCTCTGAAGGAGGACACATTGTGGACAAAGGCTGGCACCTACAGTACAGATACAGGGGTGAAAAGGGAAAACTTGAAGAGACTAATGAAAAAAATTGAGAGAATGTCTGAAGAAGTAAAAATGAATACATATGAGAAATAGGGAGCAAAAATCTGTTGAAAGTTCCCTTAGACATCCAGAATCTAGAAACTCAATGGGCATCCCCTTCAGTATCTGGGCTGTTCCAGGCCTAGGTTCTGGGGTTGTCCTAGGGCATTTAAATACATGTTGTTTCAGGAATCAGTGACCTTTGAGGACGTGGCCATCTACTTCTCTGAGAATGAATGGACAAGACTGGACCCTGCTCAGAGGGCCCTATACAGAGACGTGATGCTGGAGAATTATGGGGCCGTGGCTTCCCTGGGTAAGGGTCTTTCCGTTTGGATTCTGCCTCTTCCTCAAAGCCTCAGGAGTCTTTGCTAACCCTCAACTGAGTGGTAACTTCAGGCTCTTGGATTCTTAATGATCCAAGTTAAATGATCCAAAGTTATGGAAAGTGGGAAGTCCTGGTATGAATTCAGGCCTCACATAGGACTTCCTCGCCCCAGGGAGAGAGCTGCCCACCTCCTAAGCCCTGTGCTATGAGTTCAGTGGGAAGAGATCGGATTCCTGGTGCCCCACTGACCTCTTAGCTCCCTCTCTGTTTGGGAGACCTCGTTTAGCACTGTGCATCCTCAGGCAGCTGTCAGAGCTCTAGAACTCTGAGGGAACGAGAAAGTGTGACTCCTCAATGAGTGAAATCATCCACTTGCTCACTCTAGCTGTTATGAGCACCTCTTACTCTACTTTCCGACCTTTGTAAGCCTGCCGGCCCCTCTCCCCTGGGTCTCCTGCCCTCTCCCTGGACTTCTTTTCTCATTCTCCTTAGTTTTTCCCCTTCCTTCCTTTTCTGTCCCTGAAGGCCTGGGAGGAGCCCTGGGATTGCTCCAAGTCACCCCACTCACCTACCTGTCCCATTTCCTTCCCCTCAAGCAGCATTTCCATTTCCCAAACCGGCTCTGATTTCCCAGCTGGAGCGAGCGGAAGCACCCTGGTGCTCAGCTCCTCAGGGAGCTCTGGATGGAGAGGGCCGGAGGGGTATCTCCTCAGGTGAGTGAGGCCTTGTATGCCAGTCATCTGATCAGTTCCCTTATCTTTAAGTTGTAATAGGTGTGTATTCCCTTAACCTAGAGCTGTGGACACCAGTGGGATTCCTTTATTCCTCTGTGTTCCCATAGATTTCCGTCCTCTTAAGTCTTTGTTTTTTTACCCTGGCTCCTCTGTGTGCCATCTTCATTCACCTGTTTTGCTTCTTCCCCATTTTCACTATTCTTATCATGACCACATTTATCTTTACTCCCTGACTTTTCTATTTATTCTTTGATCTGCAGTGGCCTTTCTATTTTTCTGGCGTACTTAGTCTTTCAGCAGAAGATTCTGACTGCCCGTTGTGAAAACATGTCCACCGTTATCATTTTAATCAAGAAGTCTCAGTAACCCTAAGCTAAATAGTCCCTCTTCTGCAGAGATTTCTGGTGTGGAAAGCCCTGAAATTCCTTTATAATGAACAGAGGGTTTTCCTGTTCCTAATTTCCTGGTGATAACTGTGTCCCTTTATTGCCTTCCTGACCTCATTGCACCTTATTTCCACAGGGGCTTTTTAGTGGGCACAGCGGAACTTGAATTGTGCCCTCAGCTTCCCCATTCTCATAGTTCCTTGCTGTGTCTGACAGTGTTTCCATATAGGATACTCTTGACTGTAAAGAACAACTCAATTCAAACTTGACTAAGTAATAAAGAGGGTTTTACTGGGAAGTCCATAAGTAGAGTGGACTGCAGGTACAGTTTGATCGGAATTTCAGTCTCTGCTCTTCCTTGTCTCCTTATATGTTGATTTTGTCTATAGCCTGACTCCTCTTGTGGTTGCAGAGTGAATTGTAGTTGCAACCAGGACTCTGCGTCTTCATATCCAGGGGCTGACACAGCAGACCTTCTTTAGGCTTTAACATTTTGACTTGAAGTTACAAAATATTGCTGTAATGCACCATCTTAAGTCTTATGCCAGCTTATGCCAGTCACTGGCTAGGGTAATATTATGCACTGACATGACCTGGATTGCCAATCCTTGAGCTGTCTCTCATGTAATGAGTGGGGTGAGATAATCTGCTTGACTTAGACCAGTGAGGGTTTACTGGAGTTTAGCTGGAGTTGGGATCATCCCCACACAAAGGACATAATTACTCTATAACGGGGGAGGGGGAGAATGGATAGAGGGAGGCAAATACAGTGTCCAATAATTCTCTCGGGGTCTCAGTGCTTACTCTCTCCACCATCCAAGGGAATTTCCCATCTTTGCTTTAGCAGAAAGCTAAACTAAGTTATCCCTTCAACAAAACTTTAACTCTCTGACCTGCAGTAGACCTCCGTGGAGCACATGTTCCTACTCATGTGGACTTTTGTCTTAGAGGAAAAGTATACTTAGGGGACACACAGTCCTTGGCTTAGCAAAGGTCATCATTTGGAAGTTGTAGAATTGATGTGTTTCTTAAGAGGTTTTGGATGGAAGTTACAAAGACAGATACAGCTAAGTCTGAGGAACTTCTGAGGGTGAACCTTTGTGAATAAAAGTTTCTATTATTAGACTAAGAAGTGACTTCTAGAAATGGCTGAGTGAGGCTGTGGGACCATTTGTTGTGGATCCACAGAGAGCCCATCATTGAGTCTTTGTGAAAAGAGAAGGCAATCGGTAGATGGAAGGGGAGGAAGGAGGCTAAGAGATGGTGGTTTCCTAGCCCACCTGGACAATGTCCTCAGGAATACCTCTTTGCAATTCTATCCAATCCTGATTATTTTCTATGTGACCTGACTTTCACCTCCTAGGGACAAGAGGTAGAAGAAGCTTCAGTCTTATCTTTTTCTTCTTGCCATTTAAAAATTATGTTTTTATAATTTGGGGAACTGATGGAATACTAACTTCCCTGCACCTCTGCTTCCTATCTATTAATCCTTATGCCCCCTAAGTTTCAGATCCTTTATGTTACCAATTTTTCCATTCACTTTCATCTCCCCTTACTACTACCATCTCTATTCTTTTCCTAATGGGTTCCACTACTCTGACTGAACAGCTTTATTTATATCTTGACTCTGACAGGAAATCCATTTTTAAAGCCTACTGGGATCTCCCAGCTTAAGCAGGTAGAACCATTGAACCTAAAACTGCAAGGAGAATGTCCAAGCCTAATTTGTACTGGTAAGTGAGAGGGAAATGAATGCTTTCCTCCAAGTCACACATTTTCCACTGTCTTTCTTTGGTAAAATGTTAAAAATCCATGTCACCATTTACCTTCTAAATAAAAGACTCTCTAAAAATCCCCATATCAGCCAATTAATTAAGTAGAAACTTCAACTCTAAAATGACAGTTTCATTTGGACAAATTCAATCAATTAAATGTGGGTGAGTCTTGGGTCTTAGGCTCAAACTAACTGCTATGGTCAACTATAAATTTAAAAGTAAACACTTTTTTACTCATTGTATTAGTTGTTAGGGGTCCAAAAACATGTAATATACAGACCATATCCCTAAAGAGCTCACATTCTAATGGGATATTATACATAAATGTATAATTACAGCAAAATATAATGCTGTAACAGGTGTGAATAAGACACTGTGAGAACAAGAAGAGGGAGTCTGCCAATACTGCTTGATGTTGTCTGGAGAAGCACTTTTCGTGGCGTCCCTGGTCCTTGGATTGATGAGACTACATTTACTTTTAGTTTTGAGAGTACGTGGAAGATTCTTCTTACTGCCTTCCCTTACCATGTGTGATAAGCACAGGAACACCAAGTATTCCACAACAGAATTTTTATTTCTAAACATTTCCTCTGCTCTGTATCTTGGCTTGATCTTATTTTATAAACTGGACTACCTAGAAGGATTTCAGCTTATCTCCCTTAAATTCAACTGAACTCTCTACTAAAGACAACCCTACTTTTCCCCTGCCCCTGCCCCTACCCCCTCCAGCCCACGCAACCCTGTGCTTGATCTGGAGTAAGAATCATGGCTACCAGGGAATTTCTGTCTAGTTTCTGCCTTCTGCTTTTGGTTGCTTTCTGAGTATTAGCCCCATTTTTCCATTTTCAGTTAGGATAGGGCTACTGAGATACAGACGTGTCAATTGAAGAGAAATGTACATACATATTAATACTGCTTGGTGACCTTAGTCACTTGGTCATATGTACTGATGACTTCTGCAACTCTGGTTTCTTCTTTCAGACAGTATGTTAAAGAGTGAGAAAGAAGATTCTATTCTGAAGGAGAAGACTTTTGAGGAGGCACAGGATCACGTGGTACTAGCAAGTGGATCCCAGTGGTGTGGATCCCAGGGATTCTGGTTTGGAAAAATACGTGAAACAGAGAAACACAGATTAGGGAGATGGCCTGATTGCCACAGTGGGGAAAATGCGAAGAACACTACAAACGATATTATAGAAGTGATTGTCAAAGATGAGATGATCTTAGTAGAAGAGAGTTCAGAGGATGCTGACATTAATACCAGCCTTGTTATACATCAGAAGACGATAAGTGAGCAAGTATTCTATATATGTGAAGAGTGTGGTGAGTGTTTTGATCAAAATGAAGACTTTGATCAACACCAGAAAATTCATAATGGAGAGAAGGTCTATGGGTGTAAGGAATGTGGGAAGACTTTTAGTTTTAGATCCCAATGCATTGCACACCAGAGAATTCACACTGGAGTAAAACCCTATGTTTGTCAAGAATGTGCTAAAGCCTTTGTTTGGAAGTCAAACCTGATTCGGCACCAGAGAATACATACTGGAGAGAAACCGTTTGAATGTAAGGAATGTGGGAAGGGCTTCAGTCAGAACACAAGCCTTACACAACATCAGCGAATCCACACTGGGGAGAAACCCTATACTTGTAAGGCATGTGGGAAAAGTTTTACTCGGAACCCAGCCCTTCTTCGACATCAGAGAATCCACACAGGGGAGAAGCCTTATGAATGTAAAGACTGTGGAAAAGGCTTCATGTGGAACTCAGATCTTGCACAGCACCAGAGAGTCCACACTGGGGAGAAACCTTATGAATGTACTGACTGTGGGAAAAGCTTCATTTGCAAGGCACACCTTATCCGACATCAGAGAATTCATACTGGGGAAAGACCCTATAAATGTAATGACTGTGGGAAGGCCTTCAGTCAGAATTCAGTTTTGATTAAGCACCAGAGACGCCATGCTAGAGAGAAACCCTATAGCTATCAAGCCTCTCACCTTCTTGAATACTAGCGAATACACAATGGTGATACTTATAATTCTTATGCTACCAGAGACAATGAAAGGTGACTGTCTACAGTCTGCTGGGGCCAATAATAGCCAGAGTTATCTTACCCTTCTCCTGAATAGATCCTGAATTCTAGTGAGACTGGTCCCTCTGTTCAACCATGTTCATACTAGGCAACATTTAGTTGAGCACCTATTCTGTCAGATACCGTGGTAATCACTTTATATACTTTCTTTGATTTTTCTTCATCATTCAATTAAGGTGGGTGCTCTTCTCATTTACAAATGAGAAATCTGAGGCTGAAAAAGCTTAAAAAACTCATTCAAATTTATTCAGCTAGTAAATTATAAGGTTGAGATGAGAATCAGGCTTATCTGACTCCAGAGTCTACTGTTTATTTGCATACATTTTTACTTCTGTCCATATTTGTTCAAGTTTCCCTGGGCTAAAAGTTACCTTTCCTCATCTAAGACCCAACTCCTTCAACTGAATAGACCTCACTTCTTCTGTTTGCAATTATATTACCCAAGTTGGTATTTAATTATGTACCATCTTATGTTTTCCTAATAGTCTCTTGACTGTTAGTATTGACTCCAGCTAAATGGATCTTTGCGGATCAACACTGCATTTCTTCTATGTTTTTGAAATTTTGAATAATTTATTTTTGAAATAAAAGAAATTTTACTTATTATTGACTAGATATCTAAGATGCTCATGATGAAAGAAACTAATTAGTTAAAAAAATATGTTCAGTGAAAGCTACATGTCCTTGTCACTCCCGTATCCCAGTCCTCCTAGAAGAGGGGGGTATATATCATTGTTACATGTTGTGTATCTTTCTGGATATAGTCTTTCTATATAGCTAGCCAGTCATGTATTGCCTAACAATGTCTTGGTCAAAACATATATAATATAATGGCAGTCCCACTTAGCTATACCATATAAACTAGGTGTGTAGAAGGCTATACCATCTAGGTTTGCATAATTACACTCTATGACACACAATGACAAAATTGCCTAATGATACATTTCTCAGAATGTATCCCCATTGTTAAGTGACACATGACTGTGTATGTATACACAAGTACTTATTAATACTAGTCATAAGTCTACCTCACTGAAAACTTACTTGATATAGATGACATTATAGATACAGTGCCAACTGCAGGGCTTGCAGTTTCTTAGGACTTGTGGCCCTCCTGATGTTACCAAAGTAACTTAAGGAAATCAGTGGAAGGTAATCTCGGTTGTACAATTTGGGAACCCTGATTACCCTTGTGTTACAAGATAGCAGCCTGGGCATGGGAAAATGTAAACCAAATTGGGGATTTTATTTTTAAAAAATGTATATAACTACAACCCCTGTCATTGCACACTATCCTAAACCCTCTCCCTGACTGTTCTCATGGCTGTGATAACCCACAGCCCAAAGGAAGCGGAGGGGCCATCACTAAGGCAGGGAGAAATGGTCACTCTGATGATCATTAATGCTCTGTTAGGTAGGCTCAGCCAGCTGGCAATTGAAATATAATCCAATATCTTGGCACCAGAATCACAAATGCCTACTTTAGATGTATGATCAAAGATAAAACAAATGCTAGGAACACAAATTCTATGCAACAAATAAGGGGAAAGGGAAGAAATCCAAAATTAACTGTACTTGAAATCAGGAATCCACAAAACATTAATATTTTTAAATGGGCATATAGGCTGTTAATACTAACTGAAGAAATACAGGCTAGTAGAGATAGTATTAGTCATATTAAAGGGTTAGACAATTAAAGGATCTAATTAGGGGAGAGGAATACTGGCCAAAACAGATGTAAAATATCCATTTCAAACTCTTTCAGTGAAGGGAAAGATAAACAACTGGGATTACATCAAACTAAAAAGCTTCTCTGTACAGCAAAAGAGACACTCAACAAAACAAAGAGACACCCTACTGATTGGGAGAAAATTTTTGCATACAATACAACTAATAAGGGACTGATCACAAAAATCTACAAAATGCTCGCACGACTCAACAAAAAAAAAAGTAGACAATCTGGTCAAAAAATGGGCAGAAGAGCTAAAAAGGCACTTCTCCAAAGAGGAAATGCAAATTACCAAAAGGTGTATCAGACCTGTTTTCAGAGCTATTTTTCTGGCTGCAGTTTGCTCTGTTGCTTTTTACACATTCCACTTTAAATATACCCAACAAGTTAATATAATTGTTAACTACGGAACAAAGAAGAGAAGCCAGAGGCTAGTTTGGCCCAAACCTTTACTCCCTGAAAATGACAGACATATTAATAACTCTAAAATCCCTGATTGATGAATACTAAGAGCTTGTAGTAAGGTGAACTTGACCTAGCATAATCTAGCTAGGGTAACCTCTAATCAATGAAAATTTTGTCTTCTACTATTTGGAACCAGGAAATGGAAATAAGGGACATGAATAGGTATTTAGGGGAAGTTATTTGTTAGGCAAATAATACTGAGCACCTGCTTATGTGCAAAGCACTACATGTAACAATAAATCAGACTTGTTCCCTGGAACATTTAAAAGCAAGTAAAAAAGTATTAAAAATGAACAGGAAATGAACAGGGCACAGAGAGAGAATAATGAGGAAGGGCCCTTTTTATGGTTGGGGAAGGCCTATTCTCAAAGGTAACACTAAAACTAAGAATCAAAAGTGAGAAAGGACCACTTGTATCAAGAAGGGCACAAACAGCAGGCAGAGAGTACAGCTGTTCAGATTCCTTGATGTATGAATAGTTTGGCATGTTTAAGAGGCCAGGAAGTTGGAGATACATACATATATACATACATACATACGTGGCATAATGGTCAAGTGCATGTGTGTGAAAAGTTGAGTTTGTAGAGACAGGTAGACCACATCATTCCATTCTATCCAAAGTGAAAATGAAGGGAATTTAATGGAGGAATGACATGCTTGATCCATATTTTAAGGTAATCTCTGGCTGCAAAGTAGAAAATAGTTTATAAAGCAACAAAAGTGAAAGGTGAGGTCATGTTGGAGACCGGTAGCTGTCCAGGGTGGAGATGATGGTGGCCCAGAGAGGATGGTGGTAATGGAAATGGAGGCAGGGTAGATTTAAGATTTTGGCAATAAAGTCAGTGACCTGATAATGAACTGAATGCAAAGGATAATGAACAAGAAGGAATTGTGGGTAACTTTCTGGTTTCTGCCTTGAGTCACTGAGTTGGACAGGTGTCATTTATTGGAATTGAATGAGATAAGATGGGATATGTGGAAGAAGAAAATCTGAGACTATTTTCAATTTTCATTTGAGATATATGGGAAATATGCAAGTAAACATTTTAAATAGGTAGTTGTATATATGGGCCAGAACTCTGGGTTAATCGTAGTCGGAGTTGTATAGCTCAGAGTTATCAAACAGAAGGTATATAAAGCCATGGGAAGAAATGAATGAAGTACCTTAGAGTACAAGAAGGAATGAATTAAGTCCTCTAGAGTTGTAGAGGACTACAACTCTATTGGAGTGGCTATTGGCCACATGTAGATATAGCAATTAAAGTTAAAAATTTAGTTTCTCAGACATGCTGGCCAGGTTTCAAGCACACAATGTGACAGTTGACCACCATATTGGCTAGTGTAGATATAGAACACTTTCATTATTGCAGATAGTTCTACTGGACAGTACTACCTGCAGAGACAGTTCAGCAAAATCCAAGGTCACAGGATTAAATCTCATGTAATACCAAGTCAGTTTTTGGGATATTGAACAAGGGTAATCCCAAGAAGAGATGCTAAGAAAGAGCAGGCTGTGCGGGACTGGCAACATGACCAGTAGATAAATTATCAAAATGGGAGAGAGACAGAAATGAGGAATAAATTTCAAAGCTCATTGAAGGCAACCACGAAAATGAAGAAACAGTTTGGACTTATAGAAGAGCACGATGAAAGTTAGTAAACCCTAGAAACTCACCTTCAAAGATGTTTTTAGGTAGGGTGGTGGGAAGCAAGATAAGTTTTAGAAGTATCACAATGAGAGAATTATCAAAATATGGCAAAATATAGGTGTTTCAGGAAGATTAAGAAATGTCATGTGGAAATCAGTGGCCTCTACCAAGAGAATTCCTAACTGATCTTTTCCAGGCCAAGAGATAGGCACTGAGCCCCTATTGTCTGTGATGAAGGAGTTGTAACAAGAAAGGGCTCACACTGTAATGACAATTTTGACACATTTCAGAGTCTGAAGAGGATAAAACTAATATTCAGTTGGTAAATTTTGGAGACATAAAAAAGGGAGAAATTGAAGATGCTTTCTGACCATTGTAATTAACAATATATTAAAATCAAGAATTGATTATGGTGAAACTTTGTCTTTGACATTCTCAAAAGTGGGATTGCAAAGTGAGAAAAAGAAAAATAGAGCATAGAGTCATTCACATATTGAAAATTAGATGTCCGATCCAGAACAAGGAGCCAGCTACAGAGTTGCTGGTTTTAGAAGCAACTCTGCAAATCTGAGCATGTCTTTTGTGACTTTCAGTCAGGGCTCTGTAATGTTCATCTCCTATTTGGTTCCCAGCACCCATTACCATCTCTTTGGGAACAGTAGCCCAGATATTCTTTGGGAAAGCATCCTTTCTTAGCCACATGGCGTCCTTCCTCATCCATCCCCCAACTTCGGAAGTGGATCTACATTGGGCTCAGTCCATCTGTTTACCCTTCCCCTTAGCATTTGTGAGGTATGTGGAGATAGTTATTGGGCCTTTCTGGAAGAGAGGCTTTTCTTCTTTTAGAGTGGTCAAAGGAGATCTGCTCTGCTCCTCTCTGTATGGTGTGTAGGAAGAAGTGAAGCCTGGAACTATGGCAACATTTTTTTCTATCAAAAGGGGAGAGTCCGGCACTCCCTCATGCTAATGTGTGGCGACTCAGGCTGAAACCACTGTCAACAAAGATAGAGAAATGGGGTTTTGCTGACACCATTTGAGCCACAAGACCAAGAATTACCTGAAATACACTTATTTTTAGACTTTTCAGCTGTATAAAACAAACATCTTTGCTAAATGAGTTAAATTTGGGTTTTCTAGTATTTGCTACTTAGTCATACTGATCACATGAGAGGGGCAAGTACCTTACAGAAGGAGACCACCCAGCAGGGGAAGAAGGCAAGGGAATTCCCAGGGGCAAGAGGAATTAGAAAGTAGGTGACATTAGCTGCAAGGTGGGTGCTTCTGGGTCAGAGAGCTTCGAAGTGCAGCAGTTCTTATCTGTGACTAGCAGAAAAGGTGTAGTTTCATGGTTTATGGAAGGTAGGCAGGTTCCAAATGGCAAAACATATGCTCATCTGGGTTACATTTAAAGCAACTAGATGAGTAAGAATTTGTAAAAGATGTTAAGAAAGTAAATATGTATACTCTTAATGCTTGGTAGAAATTTCTCACACTTATAATGTTATTATACAACATTTAAACTTAACAGGTTACTACCAAACACCCAAAATCAGTAATATTCAATACTGCATTAAATGTTAGGGACAGTAATGTTTTGCTGAAATTAAATTGCTATAATGTCAAAATGATTAACATGCTGACTACTGTGGTTAGGTTCCTTTGAATTTGCCCTGGCATACCTATACCTACCCAACCGTGTATCTTGTGAAGACTCATCCTACCTGCTCTCCCACATTTAAAGATCTTTTGGAGGTCATCAGAAACGCTCCTATAAAGGTCCTGGGTTATGCAGACCATTGAGAACTTGAAATAAAATTTTCCTGAAAAGATGTGACTTGGGTTCTACACAAGAACCTTGGATCCTAGAACCCTTGGATCCTCGGAGAGTGTTGGTTTCAGGATATGGCTGAGGGCTAGATGTTTCTATTCAGCCTTTTAGCGTTTATAGGAAACAGTGGCTCACCATGAGTGAAATAAAAAGGGTTGTAAACTTTGAGCCCCCAGTGGGACATCACAGTGGCCTTGATAAAAACAAAATAAAAGAGGATGCCCAGGGTCTCCCTGGTGGTGCAAGGGGTTAAGTCTCAGCACTATGAAGCGATCAGCAGCCACTGCAGCATAAGTCCATCCCTGCCTAGAGGGGCTAACCCACATGGCGCAGCAGACCGCTCCTGTCTCGCCCACTGTTCCCCTCAGCAGTGTATTTCAGTCAAGTTGCCTGTTCTGCTCCCCACTGTCTCTGGTGAATCTTCTCACCACCCCACACCTTTGGCCTAGCCCCCAGCTCTTGTATCCATAAGTAAATGAATCTTAAAAAAAAAAAGGACACCCAGCAGTGGTGGACAAATACAGTTGAACTGACAGCCTAGGAAATGACAGTGTAAGCAAGATATACAGGACTATGTGTAGGCTTCTACCTGGACCCAGGCTCACTTACTCTTTCTTGCTCCTGACTCTCCTTCACGCAATCGTGGTAGTTCTTCCTTCGCAGGACTGAAAAGCACCATTTTGATATCCCAGTGGTCTTCTGGGTATACAATGATTTTGCTAATCTATTCCTCGACCTTCACTCACTCAGCAAACGTTTCTGAGACCCCTCTGTCCTGAAGTCCCGAACCCAGCCGGCTCTGTTCAGGTTCCCCACCAGGCCCTTGTTTGCTCTTTCAGGCCTGTAACAGCAGTTGGGAAATCCGCTGAACAGGGACTGGGCCTGTCAGGGCAGGAAACGGGCTCTCATCTATAAGGACGACCTGTGCGTGCGCCACTGCTCACCAGCTCAGCTTCACTCAGTTCCTATGAAATGAGGGCCCCACTTATGCTCCGTCCCCTTCCGGAGGCGAGTACTCGGACTTACCTCGACTTGCAACCAGGAGGAAGACTGGAAACCCTTCTCGCTTGCCTGCCTTTGTCCCTCGGGGTTGTCTCGCGGGAACTAAAAGGAGGAGCCACAGAGATGTGAAGTCCTCCGATATTGCTAGAGAGAATTTCAGGGAGGGTATGGGCTTGCCAAGCTGCGTGATGACGTTCTTCTGGCGTAGCCATTGTTACCGTTAACGTGCGAGGCTTTGGTTTGCGAGGGCCGCCTTTTGGTTCCTAAAACCTCTGTTTGCTGGAAAGCTGCAGAGGCTGCCCAGAGCCCACGGTGAGAGGGTCTGGCTTGGCCTGAGACGGCTACGAAGGACCCTGGGAGCAAGGGGAGCGGCTACTGCTGCTACTGCGCTTCTCATCCTGACCCCAGTGCTGGAGGGGGCGCTGGCTGACCCCGGGCGCAGGCCTAAGTTTCTGGTCTCCAGGACAAGCTGCGGCCCCTTTAGATTTGGGTACTAAAACAAATTCGAGTGTTGATATCAAGATCCTCAAAAAAAATTAAGGGCTCCAGCAGTGCTCCAGGACTGCTGTCAACTGGAGAACTTACCCCTGGACCTCTCCAGTCCCTCTTGACCCAGCTGGAGAGACCCCCACCACTATCCCTCGGGCTGTGTGGAAACTACTCTATTTCTTCCTTTTCAGGTCGTTCCGGGAAATCGGACTGTGATCACTTTATTCAGAATATTTGCCAGGGCAGGTGTAAACCCAATTTGGAAGCTTATTACTCTTCTCAGCAGTCAGTTTTGAGAGCAGTGAAATGTTCTCCCCACCCCTACTCCAGCACAGCAGGATGGGGGATACTTAGTCTACAAATTGGAAAACGTGGAGCCTTGGATTTGAATTGTCCAATACGAATATTCAGTGTAGAAATCATGATGGGTTATATCGACAAATACTTAACATATGGAAGGTTTAGCGTCTAGTTTCCTGTGTACAGTATTGGAGATGAGTACTGATCTCTTGACCTCCTTCCCTTCACTTCCTTTATTTCATTCCTCTCATTACATTCCCTTTACGCTTACTCATTGTTATAATCTAATTGTAGTCAAAAGACAAGGCATTTGGCCCCTGTCACCAGTGAAGTGTGTTGGTTTGTGATTTGTTCCTCTCCCCAGTTACTTATACTTCAACTCCTTAACTATGGTTTTCCCCATAGGAAAGGAACGGTGTGTCCTGTTCTGCAGAGTAACTACTGCTGCTGTTCTATATTCATATGATTTGAGTTCACAGATTTTCTACTGATAGACTAGATTCTTTTACTTTAGTCCTGTTTTTAATATGTAAATATTAAGAATTCAGTGTAAGAGACACTTATTATAAAGGTATGACAGTATCATGATTTAAGAGAATCAGAGTATACAATATAGCGGTACCTGTTTACTCAGGAGGAATCGCTGCTTTTGTTACCCTTGGACAGAAACCATTCATGAATTTAGAAGCATTACTTGTTATGCTTGTATTGTGTTTTCTTTTTAAGTCCTTCTGTTTACTTACTTATGACTACTCTTTTTTCTTACTAGAATCCCTGCTGCTAAAGTGTGATTTTTCAACCCCTCCTGAAAGCTCTTCCTGACAGTCTCAGCTTCCTCTGTCATCTTCGTAGCTTTTTGGATTCATTGAGAGGTCAATGACAGAAAAGGTTGTGTATTGACTGTACAAAGTCTTGTCTAATGCTATTGTAGTACCCTGAGACTTAATAGCAAACTGCAGATTTGGAGTTGAAATGGAATTTTTTTTATATATAGCATATTTTATTATTATTCATATCTTTTACACTATTGTGTATTCCCCATAGATTACCCACCACTGATTCACCCGTGAACCATCACCATAGTCCCTTGTGCTCTTTTTTCCCCCATTTTGAGCCTTTTCCCTCCCCCTCCCTTGCTGAATGTCTCTTTCTTATTTTGAAATGGAATTGTTTTTTAAGGTCTATGAGTGCATGTACTTCTGTGTTTGTTAAATGTCTCCTGTTTAACTGATGGTAGATACTCATATTTCAGGTGTTGTCTTAATGCATAGACCTTGCTGATTCACTCTGTTGAATAGAAAGTCTTATTTCCTAATGATAAACTACCCCAAAAGGGAGTTGGACCTAGTTTAGAAATGAGATTGCTTTGCTTCCGCTCTACGATAGTATTTAGAACTTGGAGTATTTGAGTCCTGTCATGAAGTCGATGGACACTTTAATGTGATGGTGTTTTTCTTCTCACCACCTACCCTCAACACTTATAAAACTTTGAATGAACGTCTTATAATCACTGCGGTTAGAAGAAAAAAATAGTAGTCAGGAGACAGCAAGATATTTCTAATAAAAAACTTATTTTCAAATTCTATTTTGACTTTTATTAGTAGTGTAATAAAACTGTTCTGTCCTAATATCTTAAGTAATGCAAAAGGAAAAACAGATGCTATGGCCATCCAGTGTTTTATGGATTTCTTGGACACAACTCATTTCTGTTGCACTGTATGGATTTCTGGGGATCTCACGTAGAGCTCCAGCTTTATTTTCACCCCATAGCATTCTATTCACTGTCCACCCTGCTTTTCCTGGCTTCTTTCTGATGATGTCTTTTCCGGTAACTGGGGATAATTTTTGTTCCCTTTCTACATTCCCCTACATACTTGATATCTTACCTCTGTTAGGTGAGAATTGCCACTGATACAAGGCAACAGCTAATGAATAGTAGTTCACAAAGCCTCAAAACAGGGTTACATGTTTGTGGGCAGGAGGTACGGTCAGTAGGATTATTGTCTCTAATGCTTCTTTGTTTACCTTCAGCTCCTGGGACTTTTGCTTTTCCCCACTACAGGAATAAAAGAGCTCTGATGATGACAGCAATGTCAGTAACAGCTAGACCCCAGGTGAGCTGGGTTTTCTCTGCTCCTGCACATATCACATGTGTATATGCATAAATATTTCTGAATAATATTTAAAAGTGTACATGCATGTATGAAAGTACATTTATATAAACTATACATGCATTATAGAAGTATAAATATATAGCTTAATGTATACGCATATATAAAAATATCTAAATTTACTTTCTCATGAACATTTACAGCACAAATCTGAACTATATAGCTCACTTGTCAAATATGCGTACACCTATATGAGCATCAATCCTATTAAGACAGGACAGTACTAGTATCTCAAAAGGCTCCTTCATGTGCATCCCAAGCAGTCCACCCAAAGTTAATCATTATGATTAATTTGTTCTTGAACTTCATATTAATGGAATAATTCAACATGTACTCTTTTGTATCTGTCTCCTTTTGCTCAACAATATTACTGAACTTCACCTACATTGTTGCACATAGCAGTAGTTTGTTCTTTTTCAATATAGAATAGTTTTCCATTATGTGATTACTGTATTTTATGTATTCATTCTATAGTAGATGGTCACTTTGTTTCCAGTTTTGCACCACTGTGAATAAGAATTCACTGAATATTCTTGATATGCCTTTTGGTGAACGCTTGCACCCATTTCTCTTGGGTATATCTTTAGGAGTCATTGCTAGATTGGAGGGTATATGTTTGGTTAATTTTAGAAGATGCTGCTGTAATTTTATGAAATGATAGTTGGAATTTATACTTTTAGTAGTAGTATATGAGACTTCCACTTGCTCCACATTCCTTGCCAACACTTGTTATTCATTCTCAGTGTCTCATTGAGGTTTTAAAATTTCTTTTTCCCAGAAAGTAGTGAAGCATGCTTATTGCATACATAGGTGTCTTCTTAGGTGATGTCTGTTGAAATATTTTTCCCATTAAAAAAAATACATTTTGTATTTTTTTCCTCCAAGTTGTAGTTTTTATTATGGATATGAGCCCTTTGTTACATATGTATATTTTGAAATATCTTCTCACAGTTTCTTGCTTGATTTCTCACTCTCTTAATGGTGCCCTTTGATAAAGTTTTTTTCTAGTCCAAAGTAGGAGTATTTTCTTACCCCTCTCTAACCTCTACCACTGCATGGGAGTGAGGAGTCATTGACAGATCTGAGAACTTTGTCTCTGGAGTAGTGGGCAAGGAGACAGGAGAAGGAAAGAAAAATTGGGAAAAAACAGTAATATGAAAGCTCAAATAATCAAATATTTTACAGCATGGGAGGGGCTTAGAGCTAAGGTGACAACTATATCTAGTTGTATATTAGTTCACCTTTTATATATGTACTTTTCATGCTTAGACCCAAGACCAGTTTATATATAGTAGTCTGTTTGGAGGTCATGTATGTTTGGAAGCTACTAGTGGAGATGTGTTTGGTTCTAACTGGGGAAATATGCTGAATTCTGTTGGTCTGCCTTTAATTGTATTTTCTTCCTCCACGCTTTCCAAATTTCACACATTAGACAACTCAGGCACACAAGGGACTCGGTGCTAAAAACATCATTGTAGATGCCCTTTGCAGGTCTCTTATTGATAGTTTTGACTGTCACCAAAGTCCCAAGACTGGAAAAGAAGGAACTTGTTGTTTCAGGAATCGGTGACTTTTGAGGATGTGGTTGTGTACTTCACTGAGAAGGAGTGGGCCAGCCTGGGGCCTGCTCAGAAGGCCTTGTACAAGGATGTGATGCTGGAGAACTATGAGTCTGTGATCTTCCTAGGTGAGTCCTCTCTGCTGCCGTTCTCTGCCTGGTTCCTCAGAGGTTAAAGGTCTTTCTTATAATTATTAGCTGACCCCTCCCCCCCAAATGGCAATAGCTGACCCCGGGCGTTGCTAGGTTTGAGATCCCTGGAGTCTGTGGACCTGCAAGAAGGCTTTCCTTCGTTTCCATTATAAAAACTACCCTCCCTCTGTACCTACACTAGTGACTCTCTGCATCCAGCAGGGTTTGAGCTCTATCTGGGTATCCTCAGCTGATGTTGAACCTCCAGATTGTCTTGTGAGAACTCAGTCCCTTAGTCTACCTGTGGAAGTTACTCCTTGGAGCCAGGTGTCTGTTTTCTCACAGTGGGAACTTGCCATCCTCTAGTAGAGAAGGTAAGAAATTTAGTTTCCTTTTAAATAGGAATTTGCCTCCTGAACTATTTCAGGCTTCCTTGCAAGTATCACTTTGGGGCTTCTTCCCAGGATCCCTCAGGTCCCTCTTTAGGAGGGTACCTCTTGCTCAGTCCATCCAGGAATTCTCACCTGACTCTTCTTGAAGCCTCAGGCTGTGATAAACCCTTGTGACTCTTGCTTGGCACTTCACTGTATCTCCTTCTCTTCAAGCAGCAGCATCCACTTCCCACAAACCAGCTCTGATCTCTCAGCTGGAGCAAGGGAAAGAACCATGCTTCTCTCAGCCACAGGGAGCCTTAAGCAGGAGGAATAGGCGAGCAGGCGCTAAAGGTGAGTTAAGTAAAAGGTGTCTTTCCTAGTTATATCTCTTGGTTTTTCTTTCATCCAAATGAAAAATGGGCATTCTTTGTGCCTAGTGCCATGGAGGACATTGGCATCTGTGGCCACACTCTTTCTGACTGGTCCGTTGTTCCCATCTCTTTAAACTATAGCACAGAGCCCCCTGCTTCAGTGTTTCCCACACTGGAGTGCTTTCATTCCTGGGAATTTGTGGAAACATTTTTCTTAAGTACTTTACTGGTTGTATGTGCTCACCTTTTCCTAGTTCTTCCAGTTTTACAAAATTGACAAACTCCACTATTGTCTATGAACAGAACATATAGAAGAATTTATTTTTGCTTTTTTATGTTTTTTTTAAAAGATTTATTTATTTATGTGTAGAAGAACTGGGGTATAGGCCAGAGGTGCAGAGAGTGAGAGGATTCACCAGAGACAGAGCAGTGAGGGGAGCAGCGGGCGAGACAGGAGAGATCTTCTGAGCCATATGTGTGTGGGTCAGCTTCCTGGCCAGGGATCAAACTTAGGCCCTAGTGGTGACAGTGCTGAGACTTAACCCCTAGGCCACCAGGGAGGCCCTGCTTTTTATGTTAATTAATATATTAAAAAAAGTTTTATCATTTGTTTTATTAAAATATTTTAAGGTTAGCTTACAGATATGATTTTCCTCCCTTTCAGGCTACCTCCCCAAACTGAGAAGACTGGCCTACTTAACTAAAATAATAACACGTGCGATAAAATTGAAACTTCCTCAGAATCGCCAGTTCTGGGAAGACAGAAGAAAGGGCTAAATCTTTACCATTAAATGCCAGTTTTCAAAGAAATGAGTTGATTGAAAAGCCATCTTAAATGTTGTCAAGTATGCAGTTTCTGTAGACTCTTGGATTTCAACTCATTAAAATACTCATTTTGATGTACAAAGCAGACTCTCAAGTCCTTTTTAAAAACAGCTCTATTACGATATAATTCACATGCTATATAGTTCACCTGTTTAAAAAAATACAGTGTTCAGTAAATACACACAGTTGTACAAGAATTACAACAGTCTACATTTAGAACATTCTTGTCATCCGAAAAGAAACCCTGTTTCCATTAACAGAACTGTTTAGCTGTAAAAATGCCAAACAGCAGGATCAAGAAAAACCAAAGTCGCCCCTTCTCTTGACATGTTGTGGGTTGCTAGAGGAAGGAAGCAGAGCTCAGCTGCACAGCCCTGCCTTATGTCTGTGAAAGCATACTCCATGCTAGAGAGAGATCTTTTTTTTTTTAAATTTATTTTTTTATTTTTGCATACAAGCTGGGGTGCAGGCCAGAGGTGTGAGACAGTGAGAGGGTTCACCAGAGACAGAGTGGGGAATAGAACAGGCAGATCGACCGAAATACACTGCTGAGGGGAGCAGCGGGCGAGGCGGGAGAGATCTACCGTGCCATGTGGGATTCTCCCTGGCTGGGTATCGAACTCGCTCTGCAGTCGCCAACACCTCCACAGCGAGGCGCTAACCCGTTGCCACCAGGGAGGTCCTAGAACAAGGGCCACAGTTCTTTTTTTTTAAGTCACAGTTCTTGTGCTGTTCCCACAAACATGGACAGTCTGATTGCAGAATAAGAGATCGCTTTTGCTATTATATGTACCATTCCTCCTTTTCCCATTAACCTGAAGGAACCAGATGTCTCCTTTATCTCTGCCACAGGAGAACCAGTATCTCCTCTGTGTGCAAGCCCACCCACACAGTGTAACGACGAGAACAACCGAGGGGCGAGACCAGTGCTCAAACCTGATACTGTCCCCTGGGTTTGAGTCCTCAGTTTGCTCTGAATAATCTTAATATATTTCCCTTTGAATTGTTTCACCCATTTCAGTTTACATATATGCTCTAACAATTCAACTTCTGGATATTTACCCAAAGAAAATTAAAACACTAATTTGAAAAGATAAATATACTTTCATGTTCATTACAGCCTTATTTACAATAGCCAAATATGGCAATGAGCTTAATGTCCATCAATAGATGAATAAAGAAGTAATACATTTACATATATGTGCAACATTGTTCAGTCATTAAAAGAAGAAGGAAATCCTGCCATTTGTGACATTGATGAACCTGGAGGGCATCATATTAAGTGAAATAAGTCAGGGGGAGAGAAATTCTGCATGATCTCACTTATATGTGGAATTAAAAAGCAAGATAAAATGAAAAAAGCATATCGACACAGAAAACAAATGGGGAGTTACCAGAGAGGACAGGTGGAGGGTGGGCAAAATGGGTGAAGGTGGTCAAAAGGTAAAAGCTGACAGTTACAAAATAAAGAGGCCTTGGAGCGGTACTGTGCAGAGTGGTAAGGATTGCTATTCATACACAAGCAGGGCATGCTTGACAGTTGCTAAGACACTATCTTAAAAGTTTTTATCACAAGAAAAATTGTAACTGTGGTGATGGATGTTAACTAGGCTATTGTGGGGACCATTTCACAATATATGCAATCATGCTGTATGCCTGAGACTAATACAATGTCGTAGGTTAATTATATTTTAAAAAATGAAATGGTTTTTGTAACTTGATAATAGAAACAGTACATATTAGGTCAATTAAAGTTGGTTCTCTTAACAAACATTTATTTTTTAAAATTTCTTTATTTATATCTTTTACATTATTGTGTATTTCCCATAGGTTACCCACCACCAATTCACCCATGAACCATCACCATATTCCCCTGTGCTCTTTTCTCCCCTGTTTTGAACCCTTATCCTCCCCCTTCCTCGCTGAATGTCTCTCACTTATGGTTGCCTGTTAGCTTTAGTTTTGGTTTTCAACAAATGTTTATTAAGCTCATTCTCTGGGTCACACATTATGATAGGTGCCAAGATAACCCCTGTGAACAAATTAGCCTTGGCATCCATCTTTGTCCTGCTCAGGAAGACCACAAGAAGACAGGCAGGACTTTGGGGTGGAAGGCCAGGCATCTGGCAAGAAATATAAGTCAGTGAGTTCCACGTGACAGATACATGGGCAGCTAATAGCAGTGGGGTGGGGCTTGCTCAGGTTCAGGTCTGTGAAATGCCCATGGCAAGAGCTTGCTGTACTAGAGCCACTATGAGTTAGGAGGCCAGGTAGGCTTGGTGGGAACCTAGCCACAGATCTTTGCGAGGAAGAGATTGTGTGATCAACTGTACTCATTGTCCTGAATTTGTCTCGGTCTTGTCTCCATCCTTCTGAAGCCAGGACACTGCAGTAGCTGGAACGCTCCAGGTTGAATCAAGGCGTAGAATGGCGTCCACACAGATGGTTGGCCACACGGTGGTGCTATGTGCTTCTTCTAAGCCCCATCGTTTAAGCCATTTTTCTCTTTTACCTGATTCTGGTACCAGCCTGAATGTGTCAAATCTTGCCCTCCATCCTTGAAGCTCAGTGCATTTCTTCCTTTTTATTCCTTCAGAGGGGATTTCTGTCCATGTCTGATGAGAGGAGCTCAGGATACCCATTACTGGGTTCTCAGAATTCTTCAGATCTGAAGTGATGCGGTCAGCTGAATAGTATCTCCCCACCTTGAGAAGAAGTGATTGGCATTAGGAAGCACGCTGAGCTGATGCTGCCCTTCACTCATTCCTGAGACTGTAGCTTGGGTATTAGAACAAGGTTAGAGAGTCATCACGGCTTCACCGAGGCTCTGTGAGCAAGGCCCTGGGGATGGTGGGAGACAAGCTTATTCAACGAGCACCTGTAAGGTATTTGACTCCTTACATTCAGTATCTCTCTAAAACTTTCTAACGAACTTCATGAGGGAAGCATTAGCTGCACTTTGTAGATGGTGAAACAGACTGGATGGATATAGTATTTGTTCAAAGTTATGCAGCCCACGGTGGTGAAATTCAGTTTTAAACCCAGGCGTGACTATCAGCACAGCTCCAGGTTCTCTTTCTTGATGTGATTTGTAAGATGGCGCCTCCACCCACTTATAACTTGCTTTTAGGAATCTCTCTAAATATGCTCTAGAGATTCTCTTTAGAGAGCTTCCTAAAAGTATAGTTACGAGAGCTACTTTTATGCACATGGAGATCATCACCATCTGTGGCTAAGAGAGAAAAAGCAAGATTGAGTAACAAGGTGGTCTGTGGTGGAGGTGAAGTGTGAGACATGTTGTACCCACCCCCCAGGTCCAGACAGCACCCACAGTTTCCTCGTGATGCCTCCCAGTGAGCCTCCTCCCAGGGTCAAGCATTCTCAGGATTTCTGTTACTCTAGGCTAGGGTCATCTGTTCTGCACACAAACAAAATCATTTAGTGCATACCCTTCATGTTTAGATGCTTTCGCCACATTTTGTCTCTGGTATTTATCCACGTTGTATGTGACAAAGTTCCTTCAGTCTAGTGACTGAATGTGTTACTGGTTGATGGATATTTGAGTGATTTCAGATTTGGGGCTATTATGATGAAGCTGCTATGAACATTCTTTTACATGTCTTTTGACTGATATCTCTCTCTCTCTGTGCATAGTAGCTAATTAAAATATTGATTATTGCATCACAGGTGGGGCATATCTAACTTTAGTAGATTCTGCAAGAAGTTTAAAAAAAATCCTTGCAATGATTTACACTGCTTCCAGCAGTATATGAAAGGCTTAGTCGCTCCGCATCCTGCCCCTCCTCAGTCTTTAATTTTAGCCATTTTGGTGGCAGTATGGAGGTAACCTATTGGGGTTTCAATTTATAGTCCCTGGAGTCTAAGGATGCTGAGTGCCATTTTCACATGCTCGTTGACCATCTGGCCTCTCTGTGTAGGGAGTGGGGTGCAGCTGTGTCTGCAGGGCTTGCATTGTCATAACTGCCCACTGGCACCAAGAGGGAGCCTGCAGGGTCTTCTATAGGTTTGTCCAGATGGGGAGAAGAGGGAGGGATGGGACAATATAGGTGCCAGCAACCAAACATCAATAAAGGAGTTGTAGTCTTATCACAAATCTCTAAGCTCTGTGGTGGTGAGATAATAACTCTTAATATTTACTGAAACCTCAATACCTTGTTGCCTAAACTTGGAACACAAGAGCAGCTGTTTGTGTAATGTGGTGGTGATCACATTCACCTCACACACAGGAACAGAAGTACGAGAGGGAGATGATCTTAACTCTCCGGCTTAGGCCAGGAATTAGTCTTTACATTTACTATATCCTGTTTGGCTGTGCTATGACTATTGTATAAGTGAGAAACAGTGTTAGAATCCCGGGGGGTGGGGTGGATATACAATTATTGACACTGTTCAATTATTAATTACTGTTCCACAGGAAACTATGCATGGATGCTTAACTACCCAAATAATAAATTTATAAAATATCGAATGTAAATTATTTCCTCTCCATTCTCACAAAGAATCTGGAACGGAGAGGGAAGGCATCATTTTTATTTGCTTTGATGAGAAACAAAGATTTGTAAGTGTCAAAAGGCTTACCCGTTGTTGGTAAGGTAACACACTTAACACCTGCAGGTGCAGGTGGTGAGTCCTTTGAGGTTAGCAAACTTTTGTATCATGTAGCTTTTTATTGAAGTTTAACATACATGTGGAAGTATATAAACATGCCAAGTGTCACCAATGATTTGGTACTAACATCAGTGGTCAGATGGAGAAACCAAACACTGGCAGTGCCACAAAAGCCCCCTCATATTTACCTTTCAGTCATGACTTTCCTGGGGGTAACCACTCACCTGACTTCCAACAACAGAGATTAGCACTACTCTATGTGTATTTCATATAAGTGGAATCATATGTTAGCCTATTTTTATGGCTGGCTTCTCTCTCTTTCCACACAATGTGTGAGGGTGGTTGTAGTTCCTGAATTTCCATCGCTGTAAAACACTCCATCGTGTGAATAGACCACAATTTGCTTATCCTTTCTACTGTGGAGGTTGGGAGTGGCTTCCAGAATGCGACTAGGGATGTAACAGGGTGGTCACCAGGAAAAGGAGAGGCTCCCGGTTCCCTGCCCCACCCAAGGGAGGGTGGAGCTGAGCAGAGAGCTGGAGAAGAGACTGGAGAAGGAAGGAAGCAGTATGGAGAGCCAGAAGGAGCCCTGGAGGAGGCACCTGGAGCAGAGAGGCATGTGAAGAAGCTGCACTTGCTTCTTGGTCCTGGGCTGGTTGAAACAGATGTGGGTGAGAGGCCCTGGGGAGGTTCACAATGGCAGCTTTTGTCTTGGTTTTGATTTTGCTCTTTTCCTCCCAGACTTGTCTGGCTGTTTCTGACCCTTTTCTATGGGTCCCCACTGGAAGGTGCTTTAGACTTGTGGCAGGCTTTCAGGCCTTGCTGTGGGCCAATCCCGTTTGGGTGGACTTTTACCCATGAGGCGATGGGTAACTTTGGATGCTTGATTTGGAAACTATATTCTTTGTCTTTTCTGTATTGCACACTAACTGTATTAAAGGTCTTATATGTTTTGTCTTGATGTGGCGGATGGCAGAACCTATTTAGAGAAGGCAGGTTTGGGGGTTCTGGGGCATCCCTCTCCCTGTCCTGTAACAGGAACACTCTTGTATGTGGCTTCTGGTACACAAGCGTAAGCATCGATGTGGCCACAGGTATAGGGGTGCATTTGCTGGGCACGTGCATCTTTAGTGTTTGTAGATAGATGGACAGTTTTCTAACATCATGGTAACTCTTACTCATTTTTAACATTCACCACCAACACAGGTGCATAGAAAATGTTCCTGGAATGAATGCATGGAGGCAAGGATGCGGGGGATGGGGAATGACCCGGTTTTCAGCACTGTAGATATGTTGAGGCACAGGCATGGATTTATGGATTTAGGGAGGAGGGTGTCCTCGGGGAGGTAAAGTGTCACATATGCACCAGTGGTCTGAATTGCAGGGCCGGTGACACCGCAGATCGTGATAGTCCTCTGTGCAGTGGGTCCAGAGCTCAAGTTTACCTGCTTCTTAGCCAGCTGTGATCATTCAAGGGAGAACCACTCCCCTTCAGTCTGGGTTATAAAAGAGGCCGTTATTCCTGGAGCAGTGGAGTTCTTACACTTCCCCTGTGGGCACCTCCCTCGCTGAGTAGGGGATTGGGTGAACAGAATAGCACTGAATTTGGGAGTCTGTCTTCAGGATGCATGGGCTTGAGACTCTCCTGAGCGGGGCCAATTTCTGGAGCAACTTTTCTCAAGTGTGTCTCAGGAGTCTCTGAAAAGAGTTCTGTATCCAGTAAACTTGAGGAAAACTAGGCATTCTCCTCCAGTCATGGAGAACCTCAAAACATATATCAAAAGCTCTGACCAGTCCTACTGCCAAGAAGAAAAAAATCTGTTTAATTGTGCTTAATGTTCTCAAACTTAACCAACAGTATGCCTGCCTTTGAAATTCTTTTTCTATATAACAGAAATATTCTGCAAAGCACCACAAATCCCTTTCTAAAAGATACTTCTGTTCCACACTCTAGTACAGTGTTTCTCAGACTGCATTTACTAGTGGATATTAGTGAAATACATTTAGTGATTTGAGACCACCATGAAAAATGATGAAAATGAACAGGAAATGCATCACAGCAATAAAGCTTCCTAAACTTTTGTTTTACTTACATTTATACTTAGAGGTCTGTAAAGTTCAGGGCACAGAATGTCATCTTAAGCGGGGCAGCAGTCGGGAAAGGAGACTCAAAAGATCACATTGTCGACTCAAATGTCTGGAGGAAACACTGAGAAGTTTGTCCTGCTCCTGCCCATTCCCTCACATTCCTCATCCGGAGCTCAGATTCCCAGCTCTCTTCTGACTCCCAGGCTTCGAGCCTGCAGTTCTCAGTGATGCGGCCAGTCTCCCTCTCCAGGTTGCAGTGCCTTTCTCTTTCTCTCAACCAAATTTTGGTTTGCTAAACTATTTATTATCTGGTCTCTGAAAAGTCACTTTAACTCCCTATTCTTCAGTTTCCTCATTTGTATAATGGTGATGATACATTTTTGTGTGTGTGATGATGAAATGCAATAACCCAGGGAAAGCATCTGGACCCTAATAAGGACTGAAAAGCTACATTTCCTTCCATCACCAGCCCCACCCCCACACACAATTTAAGCAGAGTCTGTGAATCTTTGTCCCCCTGAAGAAGCACTGTCATCAGTAACCACCTAGAAACACTCTGAGCAGGTGACCCCAAGAAAATGGTACTTTCTGTCCATCTCATAATGATTATTGTTAATTTCAATTTTGTAAGGAACTTTCAGCCAGTTCCCAGATTCTCTCAGGGCACCCCACCTCTACTTCCTATGGTCTCTTAAGAATCCTGAGATCAAAATGGCAACTCAGGGACACAGGCATCAAAGTGATCTAGGCTCGCTGGTCCATCACTGGGCTGTTAAGAGTGGGGTTCAGCCCCCATTCAAGCACTATGCATACCTAGCCGGTCCTCTTCTGGCAAAGGACTGTCCACAAGACACTGTCTAGGTATTATAGAGAAGGGGTCAGTATATGTCTCTTCAGTGTCTGAAACACTGACTAGTTCTCAAGGAGAAAAATTGTCCTTTGATTAGTGACCCTAAGTGGTCAAGATTTTTTTCCCCTAATGTCCTTCTAAATAGCCACTGGCGATTGAGCTCAAGCAAGGCAATGAGATGCCAGTAAAAAAAAGACATGTTTTTCTGCAGCTTCGCAGGGTAGAGGGATATTTCTGGCGACCCCCAGCTGCCCTATGTCCCCCTAGACCCGACCAGATAGCCCCGGGCTCATGGAACACCGCATGCCTTGGAGGCGAGATCCGGGGGGTGCACCCAAGTCCTGTGGGCCGTTCCTGGAACCCAGGATGGGCTCCTCACCCTGCCAGCTGGCTGGTCTGGTACTTTCCTAACACCTGGACCCCCCACTCCAGGAGGCAGCTGCTTGAGCCCAGGGCAGGGCTTTTATTGTGAAAGGAACTCCCCCCTCCCGCGCCTTCGGGGAAGTGGGGAGGTTGGGTGGCAAGCGCTGCAAAGACTTTGCAAACTCGGCGACGACTCCAGCCGCTCCAGCGATCCCGCGGCTGCAGGAGGGCGGTTGCAGACCCGCAGGTCCTCGCAGACCCTCCGACCCGGGTGCGTTCGCCCAGACCCCTCACTACTCCACCAGCAGAGCGTTCCGGCGCGCATCGCATGCCTAGGACTTTCGGACCGCCACTTGGCCCCTGGGAGGCTGTGGACCTTCTGTCCAGAGAAACTGGAATCTAAGGAAGCCACGGCGCCAGAGGCGGCCGCGGGGCAGTGGGATGAGCAGGCAGGCTGGCTGAGCGCGGAGGAGCCGGTCCAGCCCCGTCCCGGGACATGGTAGGCACCGCGGGAAAGGATGCACGCGAGAGGGCATGTGCGGGGCGGGGGCGGGGGGGGGCGCACAGACAGGTGTGTGTGTGTGTGTGTGTGTGTGTGTGTGTGTGTGTGTGTGTGCGCGCGCCCGTGTGCGCGCGGGTCACTTTCGCCGTCGTGATTCCCGCTCCCCAATTCTCATAGATTCCTCCCCTCCAGCCCTCCTTGGGAGAGGGGAGTGATTGGATGTACAGGATGTGAAATTTTAAAAATGTGGCAGTTTTTTACTACACAGTGCGCTGTTATGGGGAAAGTGGTGGACCAAGGCCATCACTCAGAAGGCCATTATTGGTGTGCAGGAGTCTCCTGGCTTTAATGTGTGTGTGTGTGTGTGTGTGTGTGTGTGTGTGTGTGTGTGTGTGTGTGTGTG
>PVIJ01003924.1:34685-57635 GCA_004024925.1 Scalopus aquaticus | reverse complement strand
CATCTGGATGAGTTTGCTCCACTGCCAGCGTAGAACTCCCATTCCTAGCGAGCAGCAAGCAGTCTCCTGGCTTCTCACTCTTGGTTCAGGGATTGTATGAAGAAGAGGACTTGAGTCAGGATTTCACTGGGTGAGGATCCAGTTGGCAGAGAGAGGCCCCAATGGCTTTGGAGATCTGAAGATTTCCTTTACTTCTCCCGCTGAATGAAGGGACCTGTGTTCCAGAGGGGTGAAGGCCCAAGGGCCAGCCTGGCACTGACTAGAGCCAGCCTAGGAGGAAGTAGGGGGCCAAGAACCCTTTTGGGGGGTGGGGAGCTCAGTTTCCTCCTCTGTAAAATGAGAAACTGAACTAGATGTGCTTCAAGGTGCCATTTGGCTCCAAAAATGGATGTTGCATGAATAATTCTGAGGTTGGACCCCTGCCCTGGTGTTGCCCTTTCTTTTCCTAGTATGGACAACCAAATGGGAGTGAGGAGGTGATTCTCAGCTGCAGCTCTGACTGCTCCCTAGGCCAAATCCAGTTGGAACCCACCTGGGATATTTTTTTAAGTCCCCGAGTCATAGAACTACCACTCCTTGAGATAACCCTAAAACAGAAGGGGTTGGTGAACTTCATCTGGCAAATGACACTTGCTAATGACCCTTTTGAAGCATCCTTCCATAGAGAAACTTCTTGAAATTCATTAAAAGTGAATTCATTGAAATTTGTTTGAGTGTGGTGACCTTTATCCAGTAATTCTGTGACACCATCATATTACTGATCCAAAGTATACACGATGGGAAACATGGATTAAAAATATTAAGCTAAAAGTCTGGGATCCTTAAAAGTCTTTCTGCACAAGTGAACATCGAGCTGCAGGGCGTCTCCCAGGGACCTTGGAGAGTCTGTTTCTAAAGCTAAGATGAGATGCTGCCTTTCCCTACAATAGCAGTGGCAGCCTCTGGACATGGATGTAAAACAATTCTTTTTCAATAAAAAAATCTATTTCAGATAAAATTTCGTATTTCCATAATTTAGGAGTCCGTGTTTCAGGTGATTGTGGTTTCCACGAGGATCCTTTGGACATTTGCCTACGTGCCTTGGGAAGCTGCTTAGTCTTTTCTTGGCAGGAATTCCAGGCTTTCGGGTGCTCCCCTCCCCTCCAGGTGCTCCAGTCTGCATTGTTCAGGAAAGGCTGTATCCTTAGTAGTAAGCAGTTAGACATTCTTTCAGTGCAGAACTTCCTTGACATAAATTTCTTGCATTTTACTACCATAAGTATCCCAGAGTCCTTACAACATTTGGCAAAACCTTGAACTTGTTCAGAAATCACTCTTGGCCTTTTCTCTCATTATTTTAGGGATCAAAACATCTTTTCGACATGTCTGAGATGGTGTGGGATTGAGAGCCACCTAGGGGGTACAGAGGATGGGAGCAGCTGGGCCGTTCTGGGTAGGGGGGGCGCGGAGAGGGATGAATGAGAAATATTGACAGACTTGAAAATAAAAGTTTTTGTCCTGGCTTGTAATAAAAACTTTCTTTCTGATATTACACACACACACACACACACACACACACACACACACACACACACACACACACAGGCATATTTCCTACTGCCTTTCAGGATTATTTTAAAGAGCTGAGATACCAAACATGCAGATTTAGTCTGATTTGCTTTGCTTCACTTTTTATCAAAGCATGTTCCTGTTTTCATCTCTAAAAAATTCTTCATAACCATATTTTTCATGCTTATTACCGTGATTTTGATAATCACCTCTGTGCTCGCAGGCTTCAGGCTGTTTCCAGTTTGGGGCTGTTTTCAGTGGCACGCAGCCAGCTTCTGATTAGCCATGGAAACAGTGGCCGGACAGCCTGGCTAAGGGGAAGTCAGACAAGTGCCCAAGAGCAAATCGCTTCAACCTCTTTATCAAAGATCTTACTGCACCCACCCTCAAGGGTCCAGGTGCAGGCACTCGAGGCATGTCCTCCTGTCTGTCTTTACTCTGTGATGTGGGCTTGTCTTCAGACAGCAGCCACGGGAACCAGGGGCCCACAGGAGCACACACATGGGTCGGTTCTCCTCGGAAGAACCAAGAGCTAAGATCCCTGGAAGCTAAGACTCACGGGGGACCTCCAGGTGAAGGAGCTGAGGACAGAGAAGGGGTGTGGCCTACACAAGGCTGTTCAGAGCTGGGCCAGCACCCAGGTCTCCTGGTTCTCTGCTCCTACCCCACCCCTCTGCAGATACCATCACAGGCACAGTGGCCTCTTATACTTGAGCGTGCTGCTTCGAATAGTGGAGAAAATGAATATGGTTTGAAATCAGAATGAGGTTTGTGTCAGATTAGGCTCTAGCCCCTCATCTGTAAAATGGGGTTAGACGATTGTGTTCTGATGAAAAACAAAAAAGCAAAAACAAAACCAAAAAAGAATAGGTTGGGAGTTGGGAGTGGTCATAGGCCTCACAAGGAGTTATTTCCTAAGCTGCTTCAGATGGGCCTCAGAGATGCGGGGGTAGGCCCAGCCCTCCCTCTGCGCCCACAGTACCAGTGTAGAAACAGGATGGCTCTTGGTGCTGGAGTGACCTGGTCTATCTTTACTTGGACACTATTTTTTTTTTTTAATGTGATTGCCAAAGTACTTCCATCTGTGGTGTCTGGGGTACAGTCTTTTGTGTAGTCTGGATGTATCTATATAGGTCTGCACCTGAAGGTCCACCTGACCTGAAAGTGAGGATGGAGCAATAGTTTGTGGGTGACCCACAGGCTGCCTTCTCTGTATGGGCCTCCCCTCCACGCTCCTCAATACACAGTCTTGGAAGTGCCCTGGAGTATGGCCATTTTCCCAACAGCCTGGCCTGGTGGCTGCAGAACTTAGTAAAAGTCACAAGGGGCTTCTGGGGATATAGGCCTCTGTGGTGGATTTTAGGGATGAGGGAGTTAAGAATGGAAGTAGGGGGGGGTGTGGAGGATGAAGACACAGTAGGGGCTGAGAACTGGTCTTGGGGATCTTGACACGCTCAGAAGGAACATGCTGTGTCGCTGGGCTACACCTGACTCCCAGGTGGCTTTGGAATTCTTGAGTGACAAGAAATAGAAGGTCTTCAGAGGGAATTCAGTCTGTTTAAGTGTTTGTCAGTGCTCCCTCTCCCTGGTGCCCTGTCATTCATTCATTCATTCATTCATTCATAAAGTGCCTGCTTAAAGCCAAACAGGAGCACACAGATCCCGCCCCCTGGCAGCAGGTGGCACTGGTGTGCTCCTAACCCCCAAGTTTTTCAAGGGTCAACTGTACAAGTGTTAAAACTCATCAAACAGTACACAATTTCTAGTTTTACTGTGTGTAAATTTAAAAATAATAATATAACAAAAAGAAGAGGAGAAAGTAGTCTAGAAGAAGGAAGAGTATGTGCAAAGTCTTGGAGGAAAAAGTGAGCTGTGAAAGCTGACTGGGAGGAAGGTGGGGGTATCCTGGAAACGGGGCTGGGGCAGAGCCTGGCTCCTGGACATGAGTGGTCTCCCCACCCTGCTGGGAATTTGTTTGGGGGAGGGCAGAGAGCTTGGAGAGGTATGCTCATTTTTGCAATTCAAAGAGCAGTTTTAGGGGTGAGGGGCCTTGGGGAGTGGAGTGAAGGGGGAGTGTCTGGAATGATTATGATCTCAGGTAGGCCTGTGGCTGGCCAGAGGGAGCAGGTGAGAGGAGAACCTCCAGGCCTTGGTAACCTCACATGGGGAGGCTGGGGGCTGGTCGGAAGTGACTTCAGCTCTTGTTCTGGGATCGAGGTACACAGGCCTCGTCGGTCTGGCTTCCTCCTCTCCCTTCATCTTCACTTTAATTGATGTCATGGTGTTCTTTAAATAGTTATAAGTAGAAGTAATCACAATATAGATTATTTAAAAATGATATTAGTCATTTTAATTCTATAAAACAGATTGTTATATTTTTAAGATCAACAGTAAAGTGTCTGGTGCTTCTTCCTTCATCCTTTGAAATGGTTTTAGCTTTATACCCAATTACCCTAGACATTCAGGAGACTACTACCAAAAGCTTTTATTTGGAATCAAAGAATTTTAATTCTGTTACACAGATTCAAGTAGAAACCTAAAATGTGCCCCAAGGAGGGATAAAAATTGAGGGTTTTTAGGGTAAGAAAAAATTTTTTAAAAAGTTAATTAGTGCTAATAAGCTTATGGGGCCTCCCTGGTGGCACAGGGGTTAAAGTTTCAGTGCTATCAAGCTCTGACCAGCCACTGCTGCCTGAGTTTGACCTCTTGGGCAGACCTCTCCTGCCTCGCCCACTGCTCCCCTCAGCAGTGTATTTCAGTAGATCCGCCTGTTCTCCTCCCCACTTTGTCTCTGGTGAATCCTCTCACTCCTGCACATCTGGTCTACACCCTACTTCTTACATGCATAAATAAATAAAAATAAATCTTTTTTTAAAAGAGCTTAAATTATTCTTGGCTGTACAGAATTGGTTACTGATTCGATCCTCAGTCAGGAAGCCCAGGATCATCAGTCCTTGTGATCAGGACATCCGTTCTGATGATTTTTGGTTGGTGAGATAGCTGCTGTTTGGGCCAGTGCAGTGGTGTTTGGCTCAGCACCCACAAGACAATAAGCACTAGTTTTTCCTACTGTGGCATCCTTGGCCCCATGTAAGAATGCTTCCACGTGTATCAGCTTTTGAGAAATCATAGGCCTAGGACAGAGGTAATTGCTCCCTAGGTGAGCACAGTGTCATTCATGTCACCCTGGCTACCTGGCCTGCTGTCAGTGTCGCCCTCTGCCAGCCTCCCAGCCACAGGCCTCCTCCTCCTGGGCCCTGGGCCTGCTGGAGGCCCCTGCTCAGGGGTGGGCAGGGTGGCAGGCTCCATCTCTCTGGCCCAGCTCCCTCTCTTGCCTTGGGCTTGGGTTTCTGCTAAGTGGCCTTGGGAACAGGCAGTGTCACACACTGTTTATTTGTGGGCACTTTTTGTTTGACTTGTGAGGGTGTTTGCTTGCAATGAGCAAACAGTCTCTTCCAGAACCATCTGGAGAATTCATATCCTTCCATCTTGGCTTGGGCAGTAGGTTCGTGGTTCCATATCTAGGAGCCAAGTCGGATAAGGTTTTCTCCAGAAGTGCCACCAGCCAAAGGACTGGTCAAAGCCAGCAGAGGGGTAAGTACTACGAGAGAGAAGGGAGGGAAAAAAAAACCCAGTTAGAGCCAGAGAGGAGATGTACGCTTGTGAGAGAGAGAACAAAGAGGGTGAGCTCAGGGGCAACAAGGACGGATCTGGGCCCCTCACCCCTGGGCACCCACGGCTGTGTCTGTGCCAGTGGGGGATGTGGGGGTCTGCACCGGCCTTGGTGTCCTGAGCTGGGCTTCAGCAGCTCCTGGCCTCGCCTCTGTCCAGACTGGTTTTGCACCGATGCTGTGAGGTGACTTCCCACAGGGCACCAGGGAATTGCCAAGACATTCTGATGACAGTTTTCAAATGTTGCTAGAGTACTTATAAATGCTTGGGGACAGTTTGAGTTGGGAAGGGAAGATCCAAATATAGTCAAACCTGCAACGTCAAAAGGTCTTCATTCAAAAAGTGCTTTATCGTAATCCCTGTCATCCTTTCCCCCAAAGGAGGCGAAAGAACCGCCCCCCCCCCCCAGGATAACGTGATGACCTGTCACTGCCAGGTGGTGGGAAGAGAGTGTCTCTCACAACGCCAAGGAGGAGGTGGGAAGAGGGGGCCTGGGCGAGGCAGCGCAGTTTGTGGATGGGCCCGTCCGGTCTCCAGCAGGCATGTCTGTGCCTTCTGGGTCTCCTGTTCCGTCTGTCCGGACTTCTAATTTCTAGGGTTCAGAATGCAGTTGATCTTTCTTTTTGGTGAACATTGAGTTGAGGACAGAATTCTGAGAAACTTGGTCTTTTAAGTATTGTCTACTGCTTCTTCCTCTGACCTAATTATAGGGGAGCTTTCTCCTGATTTTCCTTTGGGGCCTGGTAGTGTTTTGAAAGCCTCTGGTTTTATGTCCCTTTCTCATTTGGATTGCAGGAGTCACTCGGTCTCTGGAGCTTGCCCCGAGCAGCGCTCCCTGGGGTGATGGGGCAGCACATTGTACCCACAGAAAGCTTCACCCTTTGAGGTCAGCTCCAGAACAGCTTCTCAAGGCTGCTCTATGGTAGGGGGCGACAAAGGGAGCCCCAATTTGCTAAGGTTAGCTAGTGGAGAAGCTTGTCCTGTTGTCCTGTGCCGGGCACAGTGTGAGCTCTGGGGTGACAAGGACAAGCCCGCCGGAGGACAGGTGTGAGTAACTGCCCCCGGTGTGTTCTGTGGGCTGGAGGTGACGCAGCCTTTTATAAACGAGGAAACCTGGGCTCTGATGGGGAAATGGTGGGGTCAGGGGCTGGGCCCCATCCTGAGTGAATGTCCTGACCTTGGAGTGTGGGACGGGGGAGGACAAACATGCAAATATTGGGGGTTCCTTCATTCTTTTCACCCCAGTCATCTGGGAGGAGATATGGGAACCCCTGCAAGGACCCTGAATTCCCTCATGTCTAGGGGTAGGGGTGGGAATGGGGGCCAGGCAGGCCACCAAGGGGAAGCTGGGAAGGTCTTGGGGCTGCCACTGAGGCTTCTCTTCTTTAAGTCTCTTTTTCTTGCTGGCATCTCAGCTATTCACCCCTCTTCCCCCAGTGGTACACACTCAGTCACACAACCATATACTCTCACAGAGGCACAGAGGCACACTCATACACATACCCTTTACACACACGGACCTCACATACTTGTGCCCCCACAGAGCTGCTCGGAGGCTGGGCTCACAGCGCCCTACCATGAAAGTCGGGCTCAGGCTAAGCCCACGCTGGGGTCAGGCCTTAGGGTGCCAGACGCAGTGGAGGGGGAGGTCGTGCCCAGCTTGAGGGCTGGAGATTGGGCAGGCCAGATAGTGGACACTGTGGGCTCCGTGTGCTGGAGGGTGCTGGAGGTGCACAAGCTGCTTTCTCCAGGACAGAGCGGCTCTGTGGTCTGTCCACACAGAGGCTCAGTGTGTACCTTATGGGGGCCCTGGACCCCGGCGGCTCGGGACGCCTCCTGACAGCACAAGCACCCTGCCCCCGATCTCCCTGCACACCCACAGGGCACTGGGGCCCTGGTTCTAGTCAGCAATCTGAGCTCCGTCTCACTTCCCTCCCCTAACAGCTTCCACTTCTCCTGGTGCCTCAGAGAGCCTGTTGCAACTACAAAGATGCTATTGTGTCCCTTCTTTCAGAGCATTCTCTTGAAACTCTAGTTAAAATACCCTCATTTCCCTTTGGGAGGGGGTGCGGATGGCTGACCTGGGTATGTCACCCTGTTTCGTCTCACTGCCCCGGGAGTCAGAAAAAGCTCCTGGCTCCTTCACAGCCACTCAAGGCCTTGCTAGTGGCCTCGGGTGAACAGGTTTGAACGATAATGGACAAAGGACCTTACCTGGTTGGGTTTTAAAGCATGGAGGACTCAGAGGGAGAGTTCTAATCACAACTGAACTGAAACCCTGCTTCCTACTTGGGCAAGAAGGGAGTCTTTAACCCCCAGCCTCAGTTTCCCTATGCAGATAATACTGCCCCCTGTGGGGTTGTGTGTGCAATGCCACAATGAGCATAAAGCACCTGTCACGCATCGTGGGCACATAGTGAGTGCTCAGTTAGCAGGAGCTTGTAACCTATTCCTTAGACTACAGACACAGCAGGAGCTGGGGCCTGGGGCTGGTGAGAGGCTGCTTCATTGCATCAAGGGAGCAGAATAGCCTTGGATCCTAATGCCTACACAGCAGGGGGTTTTAGAATGGGAATATGTGCTGTAAAGTGGTTTTCTTCATGCCAGTCATGTGGAGCCATCCCTTTAACGGTGAACCAGAGAAAGATAGAACCAAATGGTAGGGGTGAAAGTGTGCCTGGTTTGAGGGTTCTTGATCTGGGGTCTGTGCCTAGAAGTCAAGGGGTCCCTGAACTCAGTTAAGAAATATTACATCTTTCTTTTCACTAATCTCTAACTGAAAATTCAGCAGTTTTTCAGTAGTGAATATGGACACTGACCACAGAATCTGTGACTGTGTGGCCAGAGAGTCTCAGGTATTTTGTCTCAGGAGCGCAGAAGTCGACACTTGGAAAGATAGTCTTTACTCTATTTTGAAAGTTCATTTGTTATTAGATGTGCTGATGGATCTTGTTATTTAATGTATTAATAAAGAAGCACATGCATTATTACACCTGAGTTTTTAAGAATATTTTGGTAATTGTATTTCAGTATAATTATTGCCTTTCAAACCCTATGTCTTTTACTTCACATATTTAAAAAATTAAAGCATTCTGAGAAGATCTGTGATGACCAGGTGGCCAGGGTAGTCTTAGGCACTAAAAGATTCAGAACCCTTGCTTCTCTGCAGATATTCACTTATGTGCTCTAATCATGGGGCAAGCTAAAGGCCTTCTTTGCCTAAAAATAACTTCCCTCAGTCTCTTCCCCAGAGTCATTAAAAAATATATTCTTTACCAGACAGCTGTGTGTTCTGGCACTGAGCTGGGTGCTGGAAGAGATCCCGTTTCATACTGAGAGTGACTTACATTTGCCCTGGGTTTTGTAGCTGCCTTATCCATTATCTGCTGGATCCTTAGTCCTTCAGCTATTAAGGCTGGTATCACTACACCCATTTTGGAGATCAGTAAATAGAGTAAGTTAGAGATTCCTGAGTAACTGAGAGTCATGGCTGAGTCACACACTTCATGGATATGAAGGGCTTTGAGGTGGTCCCTCCAGCCGCAAATATGTCCTCTCTTAAGCTGAAAATTCTTTCACTTAGACATAACACTTTTTTAGTAGCTAGTCTTTGGAAACTTTCTGTCAAAAGTAAATATCTTGGTATGGAAACAACCTAAATGCCCCAAAATAGATGACTGGATCAAGAAGATGTGGTCTATATACTCAATAGAATCCTATTCAGGAATCAAAAAAGATAAACTCGTGCCATTTTCAGCAACATGGATAGAGCTGGAAGGATTATGCTCAGCGAAATAAGTCAGAAGGAAAAAGAAAAGTATTGGATGGTTTCACGTATAGGAGGAATATAGGGGAACCAAACAAGGGATCAGGAAAAAAAAGACAAAACTAGCAGGCAACTATAAATTGGAGGCATTCTGCAGGAGCGGGAGGGATTGTCATGAGGGCAGGAGAAACAGGCAGTGGGGTGTGTTGGAGCCTGTGTGGGGGATTGGGAAGGCCTTTAGTGGGGGAGAGGCACTGAGGCAGGATGAGGCAAAGCCCAACCTGACTGTGCTTTGCTTGAGGAGCCTCCACACCACATGTGTGACTAAGCCCAAGCCTTGAAGCAGCATCTCCAAGAGGGGGAAGAGGGAGTCCCTGTTTCTGGCAACTGCAATGAGACTGGATTGAGAGGGCATGTGATAGGCAAGCAGGGCATTTTCTTTGTGCTGCTACGTGGCATGTGCCCAATAAGTAGTTATTGTTAATAGGAGTTGCCGTATTCACCTCACATGCCAGATACCTTCAGTTTCGAGAATGCCAGAGCCAAAAGGCTCTTGGGCGCCATCTGGTCCTGGGAGGAGCGAGAGGTGTAGATCCTTCCTGGTTCTGAGATGAAGCCCGAGACCCAATTTGAGGTTAACAGATGACTGGAGAGCTGCCTCTGATGTTCCCTCTCAAATGTGCCCAGGTTTGAGTGAGTTAAATGGCAGCATTTTCTCACTAATGTTCATCTATGTAACAGAGTAGGACAAGAGACAAATGAAATTATTTTTGGTTTGAAAGAAAATTACACATAATGTGAAAACATATTTCTCTTCCTTCAATTTGCCCTAGTGTAAAACGTTTGATCTTGTCCATCATTTTATAGATGAGCTGGCCAGTGGCAAGCAGATAATCCTGCTTTGAGAGCAGGACCCTGCCTGAGACTCATGCAGCCTTCCAGAATCAGGGCTGGATGGGGGCTCTGGGTGGCAGCCCATCCCTGGGGGGCACAGCAGTTAGGTCACTGCCTCTGGAGCCAGAAGACCTGGGCTCATTCCCCATGCTGACTCATTCCCCATGCTGACTCTGTGAGTTTTGGGTCACCCCAATTCTCTATGACTTGTTTTCCTCACTGTAAGATGGGACAAAATCTAACACCTACCTCCTATGACCAGCACGCAGATTAAATGAGTTAGTAGAAGAAAAGTTCTTCAAGCAGTCCCAGGCACAGAGTGAGAACTAATAAATGTTACTTATTGTTCCTTTGGGTTCCCCACCCCCCACTCCTGGAAACTGGCCAGGCCAGAAATTACAGGGGCATAAGTTCTTTCTTGCCTTGAAGTTGCTGATGTAGAAGGAAAACCACAGTTCTCCAATGGAAACCGAGCAAAGGCGCTGGCCGGGTGGTGGCTTGGGAGACAGGCGGCCTGGGATTCTGTCCACAGAATAGCACAGGGACTAGCTCCAGCTTCCCAGGACCTGGCAGAGCTGATAGAGACAGGACGCCATGTGCTCAGAGGAGGTTCTGATGGGCTGTGCTGTGCCTGTGCCCCCAGAGGACCCCGCCTGGGGCCTGGCTCTGGATTCAGCCAAGGATGTGTGACCTTGGCATTGCCCACAGTGCGACTCATGGGCTGAGACATGTGGTTTGAATCCAGCCCTCTGCAAATATGCTCAAGTGTTCCCCCTCACCCCAGCTATGTCTTTGTCATGAAAATCATTTAGCCGAACTTTAAAAAATGGAACAGAAATCCCAAATTCCAAAATCTCTGCTAGTCTCACTTGGAGTCTGAGTAGGGGTGGATGAATCAGTGATCAGT
This sequence comes from Scalopus aquaticus, assembly GCA_004024925.1. Classification (NCBI taxonomy): domain Eukaryota; kingdom Metazoa; phylum Chordata; class Mammalia; order Eulipotyphla; family Talpidae; genus Scalopus; species Scalopus aquaticus. The sequence continues at coordinate 46,848 of PVIJ01003924.1, read as the reverse complement.
CAGTGAGCATTGCTGAGAGGAGGGCAAAGGTCAGGGGACAGAGCCTTTGGGGTTGTCACATCTTCAGTGATGGCTCCAGAACAGAGCCCGCCTTGATTTTTATTTCTCATACCACACACACACATGCACACACAGAGATACACACATATTATACAGATAGCATGCACACAATCCACATGCATGCACACATGTATGACACATGCACACAGGTACACAAACAACACACAGGTGGTGTGCACTGACACATACGTGTGCACACACGTGTCACAGGTACACACATACACATACATCATTATAGGCTTCCCTCTGGCTGCCTCTCCTACTCAGAAACCACCCACCAAGAAACACTTTACAAGTGTTTTGTCACTGTCTGGATGGGGAGAGGAACATGTGATCTCTGTCTTCTCTCCATCCTCCCTGAGGACTTTATCCGTCCTCCCAGCATGTTATTCCATTCTCCATGGCAGTTTGGTGGAGACCATATTTTATCGTGGTTATTTTTTTTTTTACACATCTGGGAAGAGGTGATGTTGCCTCTGTCCCTGGCCACTGGCCCCATGCAGAGCTGGTGGGGATCACAGTTGGTAAGACTAGGGAGGGCATTCTTGGAAGGGGAGCTAGTGCCAAAAATTGAGGCAAGTGTCCCAAGTGCTCCTCAAAATGTCTCTGTGAAAAGGCCACCAGCTTGTGCTGGACTTTTCCCAAAAGTCCTCAAAAGACCTGTCTGGTTTCCACTTGACAGCAGGCTCCCTCCATGCCGCCGGTGCAGCTTATGGGGCTCACAGATACATCTGTGACCAGCCTGGTCCCCATCTTAATGACAGCATTATGCCCCTAGTAGTCAAGGGGAGGATGCTACCTTCATGCTGAACTGCCTCATCTGAAGGATACATGGTGAGCCCAAAAGTGAACAAAGAATCTGTATTAATTGGGTTTCGCTGTGTAACACCGTGTAACAAGCAACCTCACAATCTCGATGGCTTGCTCTGACCTGCCCTTTATTTTGGTTGCAGGGCTGTGGGTAGGCTGGACCAGGGTTGGCTCCAGGCTGGTGGTGCATTTAGGGCTGTACCAGGTGCCTCTCCCGGGGGTGCTCCGCCCTTGGTGGAGGACAGGTTTGCAAGGAGGCAAGTCAAGCCCCACCAACACATGGAAGACCTCCAGTAGCATTTGCTAGATGTTCACATTCCTCTGGCAAAAGCAAGTCACATGGCCAAGGTCAAGGAGAGTGGCAGGAGGTGTGCTCCATCCAGTGAAACCACGGCAGTGTGAGGAGGAGGGAGGAATTGTAAGCAAGTCACGCTATCCGGGACACTGTCCTTCACTTCCTGTCAAGAACTCTCTTCCAAGCTGCCTGGAGGCGGTGGCAAGGAGTCTGGAAGGTGTAGGGAACCCAGAGACCACGCCTGTCAGAGTCTCAGTGTTTTCCTTTTAGTTCCTTTACATATATCCCCCTGGGTCCCACCCTTTCACTTCTCTGCTTCAGACAGTCCTTTAAGCTAAGCAAATTCCTTCCCGATCCATCCTGGATAGCTTTGGATGGCGCCTCAGCTGGCTGAGGCCTCCTCACGCCATGGCGGCCTTCTCCTCCTTACACTTGGTGTTAAGTTGAAAGAGTTTCTCTTTCTCCTTCTACCTTGAGTTATGCTTCCAAATAGTCTCTTTTTTACTTTGACATAACGATATACCAAAATCCAAGCAGAGGAGTGGGCATTCTTCAGATCCCAGAAAGGGAGGTGGTGCGCAGAAAGTGGGGGCAGAAAAGCTGATCCTACCACTCATTTCAGTGTAGCAAACCATGTCCTGGGCTCATTACATATTTTGACTCATTTATTTCCTGCACTAATGCTTGGAGGCAGGAAATCTCATTCTTTTCCATTTTGTAACTGACCAAATAGGTCAGAGAGGTTGTGTAACCTCCTGTTGTAACAAAACTCAGAAAGAGAGTCTAGACCCCAGCTGTGGTCTACCTATAGCCCCTAGCCCCCTGCCATATGCTTCTTTGGCTACCTCCTTTTAAAAACTCCTCTCCTCAGTAGCTGTGGGTGGAGGTGATTGCATCTTCTCCAAGGAATTCAGGAGGAGTCTCGGTGGAAGGATGGGAGGTGGGGAGGGGAAGAGAACTAGAACCAGACCTCGAAGTTCACGCCATTTCTCTTTCCCTCTTGACATGACACCATCACAGGGCAGAAAAGATGGTGTGTGTGTGTGTGTGTGTGTGTGTGTGTGTGTGTGTGTAGAACTGGGGTGGATCCTGCGTGCTGCAGTGGCTCATCCTTTCTTGAATGTGCTCATTATTATTCAGTTGGAGATTTCACTTCAGAGGATGTTATTTCAGTTCGATTAAAGATGCTTTTCTTTCTCCAAAGCTTTACTTGGGTGGTTGGTTCTGCACGGACATCTGCCATGGCCGCCTTGAACCTTTCTCTGCACAGCTGCTCAGTTGCTAACTTTCCCCAGGTTGTCAGATGCCAAGGCTGAACGAGAGAAGGATCAAAACAGTCTGTTTTCTTGAAACATTTAAAAAAAATGATTTATTTTTCCCAAGTGGCATCCAAAACTTTGAGAATGCAGATTCTGAATCCAACTTGAAAACATATTTTTCTTTTTAGAAGGGGGAAAAAACCAAACAGACTTCTTTGTCTGTGGCCATTTCTCTTTTATTTTAAAATATTGCTATTCTTGCCAGTTGTGTCGGTAAATGTTAGCAGTCTGGATCTTTCAGTCTCCTCATCTGTAAAATAAAAATGAAATAATTCCACCTCTCTATGTTCATATGAAGATTAAAGGAGATACTAACTGATGTACAATGGAAAGTCATATCCATAAGAAAGACTAGGACCCAATACCTTATCTTTTGGTGTCTTCTTTATAAAATCCTCACAATAAAATCCTCACAACTTTCCCAGCAGCTTTATTTTCTAGATGTTCAATGTTTGTTATAATAAAAACTGGGAATGATTTAAATATCCTCCTGTAGAGGAATGGGTGAAGAAATCATGGTATGTTCCTACTATGAACTTTACACAGCTGTTAATCTAGTTAATATAGTGAAGTAATACAGACAGATATGAAAAAAGAACATACTGTTACATCAACCAAAGCAGGTTGTGGAATGGGCATCTCCTCTGTGCTAAAAATAATTACCACGTGTGATGACTGAAACATGATCTCCTAAAAGTTATCTGTATCCCAGTCCTTGGAAGCTGGGAACATCACTTTATTTGGAAGAAGATCTCTGCACATCTGACTCGGTACAGGCTCTTGAGATGGGGTTGCTTATCCTGGGTTATCCAGTGGTCCTAAGCACCATCACAGGCACCTAAAGGCAGGTGAAGAGACATGCGATATGCACAGAGGAGGAGGCAATGTGACCACAATGCGGAGTGAGGTGGCCACAAGTCCAGCAACTGCCTTAGTCAGCAACTACCAGAAGCTGGAGGAGACAAGACACAGCCCCTCCATTGGGGCCTCCAGAGGGCGTGCGGATAACACAAGGCCCTGCTGACACCTTGGTTCTGACTCAGGGAAACAGGTTGAACACACTCCTGTTGTTTCTAGCCATCAAGTCCATGGAAATTTGTTACGGCAGCCACAGGAAACGAACACAACAGAACTCGTGCCTATGGGGAGGCGAAGAAAGACATTTGATTTTCTTACTGTTGTTTGGGTTTTCTCAGGGCTTCTCTATGCACTTATTACGTGAACATTTGTGCCTGGGCAGTGGCTGCCGCCTCCTCTTAGCAGCTCTGCTCCCGTGTGGCCCTGTGGGATCCCGGGCACCATCCTTGTCACGTTTCCACAGTGCCCAGCGTCAGACTCACCTGGACAGCTTGTTACAACACAGGCTGCCGAGCCCTTGCTTCTGATCAAGACTTCTGGGGTGGGGCCTGAGACTTTGCATTTCTTTTTTTTTAAAGGTTTATTTATTTATGGATACAATAGCTGGGGTGTAGGCCAGAGGTGTGGGGGCGGTGAGAGGATTCACCAGAGACAGAAAGGGGAGCAGAACAGGCGGATCTACTGAAATCCACTGCTGAGGGGAGCAGCAGGCGAGCAGGAGAGGTCTGCTGCGCCATGTGGGAAGCTCCCTGGCTGGGGATTGAACTCATGTTGCAGTAGCTGCAGATAGCTGCATGGTGCTGAGACTTAACCCTTTGCACCACCAGGGAGGCCTGACTTTGCATTTCTGACAAGTTTCCAGGTGATGCTGAAGCTGCTGGTCCAGGGGCCCTGTGTGAAGTCACAGCCTGTGCAGGGCTGGTGTGCCACAGCCCCTGCCGAAAGGCAGCCAGCTTTTGAACAAGTTGGGCAGGCAAAAGTGGTTGACTTGGGCCAGGGGCCAGCAGCTGGCTGTGAGGGTGGCTGGGCAAGGTCTCGTGTAGCTGGTCTGGAAAAGGGAAGGGCATGTTTCAGGAGAAAACCAGAGGTTTGCCACAGTGGGCCCTGGACTCACACAGAGATGAAGAGAGGGGCTTGCACTCGGCGGTGGGAGCAGATGTGGTAGGAGACCTGGTGGGGCTTGGTGGCCAGTGTCGCTATGTGGCTTACTCAGGGGCAGCACCCAAGTCTGCCTGTGGGCATCGGCCAAAGCTGCCAAGAGGCCAAGTGCTGCACTGTGAAGCAGAACACAGTTGCTTGTGGCTGCCGGTCCCCTCCTGAAGACCGCTGTCATCCCACCCGCTGCTCTTTATCCTGCTCCTGCTCCCAAGATGCCTTTCATTCACTGTCCCTGTTGTTTTATGGGCTGACCTGACATCTTCCCAGAGCTCAAGCTTTGTTTTTCTGACCTGTCCCCAGGTGTCTTGGCTCAAGAGAAAGCTGCGTGGCAAGAAGCGGTTGGTGATGACATTCTGCCTCTTGACGACCCTGTCCATGGTGGCTGTCACCCGCTTCCCCCCCCAGCATCCTGGCCTGGACCCTGGTCCTGTGGAGCCCCAGCTGGTAGCTGGCAGCCCTGCCCTCCATGGCTGGGAGGCTCTGAGCTCTAGTTGGAGGCAGCGGGCAAGAAACCTGGGGCTTTGGCGAGGCTGGGCCTTGCCCAGGAATTCCAGCCAGGTCTGTGGTCAGGAGCAAGGCCACAGAGGGAGAGTGGACAGAAGCAGGAAGCCCCTGGCAGGGAACAGCAAGCGTCTAGGGAGGATCCAAAGGGACGTTACTTTGGCACCTCCAGCTGTTTCGAGACCCAGTTTCTGGCATCTTGTGCTCCTGAGGAAGGACAAGGCAAGGGGTCCGGGAGCCAAGGGCCTGCGCCCCTCCTGGCATGATGGTCCCATCCGGGAGGCATCAAGTGAGACAGACACCCTGGTGGGCCCCCTCACAGGGCAGAGCACTGCAGCTTTAAGGGCCTGGAGAGCTCCTGTTGGACCCACCCTGAGGCCGCATCCTGCAGGACACAGGGAGCTGCCAGGAGCTGGGGATGGAGCCCTGACTGGTGGGCGGCGAGCAGGGAACCCCACCCGGAGTTCAGGGGCACATCAGTGGCCTGGCTCTGTTGGGGAGCTGCAAGGATCCTCCTGGTGTGACACTCTCACCCCCGCCCCGCCGGGCAGCTCGAGGACCAGCAGGCCAGTTCCCCCGTGGTTCACGGAGCAGGACGCGGAGGCCCTCCAGCTGTTGGCGCAGGGGGTGGTGGTGGGCAAAGCCAGGGTCCCGGGCCACGGGCAGGTGCTGCAGGTGGGCTTCTCCACCAAGGGCACCCCTCAGGACGTAACTCCTGGGCTCAGCCAACTCTGCTCCCAGGGGCTCTGTGGCCTGATCAAGAGGCCTGGGGACCTGCCCGAAGTCCTGTCCTTCCATGTGGATCGTGTGCTGGGGCTCGGCCGGAGCCTCCCCGCGGTGGCCCGTCGCTTCCACAGTCCCGTGCTGCCCTATCGCTACACAGACGGTGGCGCGAGGCCTGTTATCTGGTGGGCGCCGGATGTGCAGCACCTGGGTGACCCAGATGACGACCAGAACTCCCTGGCACTGGGATGGCTGCAGTACCAAGCCCTGCTGGCAAGTGGCTGCCGCTGGCCAGGCCAGGCCCCATGCCTGGGCATCCAACGCACGGAGTGGGCGCGCCTGGCACTCTTCGACTTCCTGCTGCAGGTCAGTGGCTGGGTGGGGTGGGGCGAGGGCAGCAGAGGTAAGGGATGGGGGAAGCAGAAACACAGAATCTGAGGGTCAATGGTGACGCTCCTAATCCCTGTCTTTTTTTTAACCACCAAGCACCCATTTTTGTTAGTTCCTGCTTCAGCTCATAGCAGCACACAGGAGGTGATTGCTGAACTTTCCAGGAATACTAGAAAGTTGGGCTTTCCAGTGACTGGTTGTGAAACAGGCATTATTAAAAATGAAGTTATATGGTAAATTAGAAGCAAGAGCAACACCCAGAACCTCCTAATTATTTGATTACATGTGACTAGTATCTGTGCTCCTGCGGGTATTTGCACATGCGTGTAAATACTCTGCAGTGACCAGTGCCAGCTCCACACACCCAGTTGTGCTGGCAGTTTGAAGCTGGTCAGAGCAGGAGTATTTACACTGTGGCAATCAACAAAGGCTACCCAGCAGGGTGCTCCCCAACTCCAGGAGAGCTGGCAGGTAAACATTTACCAGCTCATCACTATGCCATTCTGTCCTTGAATCAAGGAGTCAAGGTGGTTTCACAGTTTAAAAAGGAAAGCTGGAGGGAGAAAGAAGAGCGTGAGAGGGAGGGAGAGCAAGAGTGAAAGGGCCGCTTCGTGCCCAGTCTGGGCGCTGCAGGGTGAGCAGGAGCCCCAGCACAGGAGGCGGGGTCCCTGCTGCGCCAGAGGTGAGGCCTGGACTTCCTGGGGACCTTAGGTGTTGTGCAATCATCCCAGCCAGGCAGGTTCACTGTTGGTTCGGGCAGCTTAAAAGGGAACTTGGAGCTCTTGGCATCAGCCCCACAGGTTTTTTAGTAGTATGTAGGGGAAATAAGCCAGCTGGGAGACAGCAGCTTGGCTCCCTGCAAATCTCTGTATGCCCTTTCCTCTGGGCTTTCTCTGGCGTTCTCTCGTGGTCTCTCCCTCTCATAACCGTTCTGCTATAGCCGTCTTCATCTCTGAGTGATGCTGTCTTTATAGCTCCACCTCCAGGCTCAGGTGTGCCCACTCACGCATGCCCACACCATACTCCAGGTGTCCACCATCAGGCCCGTGTGCCCCACCCTCATGGTCCTAAGTGCCTTCTGCATTCAAGGTCACAGGTGATAGCCACAGAAGTTAGTGGTGTAAAAGCCTGACCTTCATTTGCCCTACACTCAGGTAGCGGTTGTTGGGGTGCAGGGGCTAACTGGGAGGCTGCAGGCACCAGCTGTTTACTACCTGGCCTGGTCGCAGCCAGTGTGGCTGTTCCTGTGCCTGTGAGCTGGACGTCGGTCATAAAGACCGCGTGTGGAAATGTGCTAGAGAGGCATAAAGACCAAGAGAAATGGACCAATAAAGCTGAGAGTGGATGGGTACACGCACGCTGACCCAGCTGCCATCTCTCTGGGGACCCTCACTGAGGAAAGGGCTCAAAGCCGGCCCTTAGATTCACCTACTGGGGTGGGTGGATGAGTCGCAGAAGGGCTCAGACCACGCCTGGCAGCCAGGGGCTGATGGGCGGTTTGCCTGCATTTTAGAAAATTCTTAGACAATGTGCAATACTTTGGAGATTGCCCATAAAAGTCCAGTGTCCTTGGAGAAGCGGACTGTGTAGGGTCATTCCCTGTATTCCGACATGGCGTGATCAGCCCAGCCATGTGACCCAGCAGTGGCCGGTGCACAGTGGCTGTGACATCAGGGCTTTGAGAGTTCAGCTTTGCTGCAGCAATCAACTGGCAAGGGGAGATAAACGCAACTCTACTCCCTGGTTAAGGGAGGAAATGAAGTTATATAGGTTTTGGGGGCCAGGGGTGAGAACAAAGGAGTTAAATTTTATCGGTGGAAAAGTTGGTTGTCAGCCAAGAATTGTGGACTCAGCAAAGAATTTCATTGGCCAGCCCCAGGGCACTTCATACATGAAGAGGTATGAAGAGCCTTTCTTCAAAAGCAGAGTTTTGTGTTTCTGTGAGTGTACCCTGCGTGTGGGCAGCACCCCAACTGCCCTTCACAGATTCTGGCTCTTGCCGACCTGGGATCTCAGCTCGAGGTGAGTTGCTTCTGCTTTCCTCAAGTCGGGTCATTTGCTGACAAGGCCCGGTTTAGCGCCAGCAAGGCGTGGAGCAGATTCTCTATGATCCGCGCAGGCAGATAAAGGAGGTGTCCTGGAACCCTCAGTGGCTTTTTCAGGCTTTAATGATCTTTCAACACCATTCGTAGTGAGGCAACCAGCTGCAGGGCAGGCAGGGGGGCTGGCAGGCCTCCCAGGCCCATGCGAAGCTCCACTCTTTCTGGGCTCTCTGGTGTTGTCTTGGGGTTTCTTCACTGGTCTCTGCTGCGCCCTTATATGTTCAGCCTCCCCACTCAGGTGCACCCACTCACGCACACTCACATCACACTCCAGGTGCCGCCATCAGGCGCGTGCACAAGTCCACAGGTGTCAATCATAGATGCTAATTGCGGGAGGGCAGGGAAAAAACCTGATAACTCACATTTACCCTATACCCGGCTCTGCCCTGTCTATAAAAGCAAATCTCAAAGGGAAAGTTAGAGAAGTTTTTTTCTTATCCTTCAAGAATGACCATTTTTTTCTTATCCTCCAATTTAACCATTGAGCCTGGATTTCAAGCTGAGGGGCCTCTGTCCCGTTAGAGGCTGCCACACTCTCCTTATTACTGTTACCCCCCAGCACCCCACCCCAAGTCCTGGAGTGTTACCTGCCTGCAGATGTTTGCCTCCAGTGGAGGGGCAGCTGCGCCGAGCCTCTTCCAGCGCCTCCAGTTCTCTGGCTGGCCTGTGGGAGGAGGCGCCCGGTGGCCAACACGGGCTTTGGCATAGGGCGTGACCCTGTTCCCAGGCTGCTTCCCTCTGTATGTCACTGGATTACTTTGCCTTTCTGAGCTTCACTTTTCTCACCTCCAAAATGGCACTGGGTGCCCTGGCTCCAGCCCTTCGGGCTGATCATTTTAGAGTGCGTTAACTCCTAATTGCTAGCACCCGCCTCTGTGGGCTCACCGTGGGCCCTAGAGCTGGCCCTGCCCTGCTTGTGAGGCTGGGTGCAGGGGAATTAGCATCCAGGTAGTGTGACTGCCCAGCCAGTTTGGGACAGCGGGGTTCCCAGCCCTAGGAGTTTCAGTGCTAGACACCCCCAGAAGGCTGGTCGTGCCCCCTCAGTGACGGGTGGAGCTTGTGTGGAAAGGCCCCGGTGCCCTGGCTGAGTAGATCTCCAGTGCGTGTTCTACTTGTCTGAGTCCCCCAGCAGGACTGAACTTACCCCCAGTGGTCACTGCTCCCCATCTCACTTCTCTGCTCTCAGCTTGTGTTCTCAGAGTTGGTTTACAAGCACACTGCTTTTGCTCGGAGGCTTGTCTTGAGGCCTGTCCCTGGGGGAGCCTGGCCTGCAGCAGATAACCTGACCTTGTGTGCTTTCTGCAAGCGAGATCATCTGTGTGTGCACTCAGCGGGGTGCTTGGTGGGCAGCAGACTCTGGCCCCAATACTTTATAGGAACCGACTCACCCAACTTTCACAGCAAACTTAGGGGCATATTGCAATTTTAAAGTTGAGAAATTGAGGCCTAGACAGGTTGAGTTACTTGCTAAGGTGGAGTGGAGCTGGGATGCAGCCTGGATGTCTGACTTCAGAGCTCGCCCCTGAATCACAGTCACTATTTCGCTCGCCACGAGTGAGGGAGGCGGAGGAGATGTTTGCAGGGCTGCCAGGCCCTGAGACTGGAGGCACCTCCTGTGGAGCCCCGTCCAGTGCGAACACCACCTTCTGCTCTACACAGAGCCCTTCTGTCCTGCTCCCAGGGTTGTGGTGTGAGACCCCCTCGGCCGCCAGGCCCCGCCATAGGGATGGAAGGCTCAGCAGCCAAAGCACACGCTAGTTGGTTGTGTGGTCAGATGCCACTTGGCTGGCCTCAGGCCACCTCTTTCCTGGCTTGCTGGACCTGGGTCAAGTCAAACACCCCTGTCTGGCTGCTGCCGCCTTCCTAGAAACCACTGGCAATTCAGTGAGAGCCGGAACTTCAGAATGTGGGTTTCCTGGCACAGGAACTTCAGGCACCTATGCTTGGGGGCGAGGCATCCACCCAGGTGCAGCCCTCTCCAGTCTGCTGGTTTGTTGGCATTTTATAATCCAATAGAAACCCTGTTTTCTGTTTGGGGACCACAACATACAATTTACCCAGCACAATGTACACAACCACTGCGCGTACACCCCACATGTGACCGACCCTGTGTTTCATGAGTCCCATGGAACAGTTTTAGTGATTGCTGAAATAATGCATGTGACAAATCTGCCCCAAACTCTATGGCGTAAAACACCAGCTCTTTATTTCTTGAATCAGGGTCTATAGGTCAGCTGAGATTAACTGAATGTGGCTCCAAGCTACAGGTTGGCTTCAGGGCTGCTCTTCATTTCTCACTCTCAGGCTCAGGCTAAGGAAGTTTTCAGAGAAAGAGATAAGGTACAAAACAACAATTTCTTTCCTTTTTTCTTTTTTTTTTTTTGGATAGCAACCCAAATGTCCTAGCACCATTTTTTGAGTAATTAGTCTTTCCCCTGATCTGAATTGCTGTCTTTGCCATATAGCCAATTTCCATATGTATGTAGGTCTATTTCTGGGCTCTTTTCTGTTTCAGTAAAGGGTCTATTTATATGACTGAATCACACTGCTTGAATTATTGTGTGTTACCGTCAATGTTAATAACTAGGAGGGGTTGATCGTTTTCATTGCTCTTTTTAGAATTTCTGATATTCTTGCATATTAGATTTCAAACATGCAAAAATATGCTCTTCTCATCTGAAATTTGCAGTCAGCTTGTTACTTTTCCTTCCCAAATACTTTCAGAATTTTATTGGAATCAAATTAAATTTGTGTGGACTAATGTAGAAAGACTTTACATCTTAAAAATATAGTCATTCTAGTCAAGATTAGACTGTCTCTCCATTTATTCATGTTCCTCAGAAAGGATCTGGATGCTTCCTTCAGCGGGGCTATTCCTGGGTACTTTACCTTCTGCGGCCATTAGAAATGGGATCCTACTTCCCATCAGATGTTCTGGCTGGTAGCTTTGGTCTGTGTAAGGCTATTCCTTCCGTGTAGTTTGGTTACTAGCTGCCTGGTAACCTGGCATTATTGCTTCTCACGGTTGCCTGGGTGCGCCCCATCATTTCATCTGAATGAACGCACTTTGTTTCTCATGGCCTCTTCTTTCTCTCCATCATCTTATTATATTTGCTGGTACCTCCAGCGCAACAGCGAATAATAATGGGGTGATGGACATGACTTGTTTTTTTAGACTTGGGACAATTTGTAGTGTTTCCCCATTAAATGCCATGCTGGCTTTTGACTGAAGATATGCAGAAGCATTCTTCATTATTCCTGCTTTGTTTAGTTTTTGTTGTCAGTAATGGATGTAAAATTTTCCCAAATGCCTTTCCTGTGGAGATCACAGTATTTCTCCCATTTTGTGTTAATGTGGGGTCGTTGGTGAAAGGTCCTCTTGTGGAGACCGACCTGGCTTTTTGAGTCAGGATCCAATGTGCTGTAGTAAGGTCACCTTTCAGTGGCTGCTGCTTTTGGGTGGCTGCTAACATTTTAGTGTTCTCCAGATGTCTTTGTAGATAATCTCTGGTTCTTTTCAACCATCTCCCACCAGCCGGTCTGTTCACCCACATCCTTAGCTGCTGATGTGACTTCTGGCCGGAGGCTTGGGGCAGATGAGGCATCCAGCTGTTCCTTCCCCAGAATTTTCTGGAAGATTGCCCTTTGCTGGGACATATAGGGGACACTCCAGGGGGAGTCCTCAGAGTTGACTGAGAATTAATGCTGAGTAGCCCACTCCGTCCCATACTCTGGCCTCCCACAAAATTACATGCACCCGCATGTTTATTGCAGCACTGTTTACAATAGCTAAGGTATGGAAACAACCCAAATGCCCAAAAATAGATGACTGGATCAAGAAGATGTGGTACATATACACAATGGAATACTATTCAGCATTCAAAAAAGACAAACACATGCAATTCGCAGCAACATGGATGGACCTAGAGGGGATCATGATCAGTGAA